>JASDQU010106380.1:66404-84197 GCA_032191745.1 Picea mariana
AGATACTGTCCCAACTGTGGTGGGGTAGATTGTGTATATTTTTGGGTGTTTATCACACCCTGGTGTGCAAAAGGATTCTATAGCATGCATGGGGGTTTTTGTTTCACGTATTGTTGTGGGGCCTGCTGAGGGGCAGGCTATGTTGGAGGATGTGGTAGACTGCCTGAGTCTTTCAGCCGTTTAAAATCAATGATTTGGGGACAATGATGAGTATAATGACTAAACTCACCACAAAGGGCACAAGGGAAGGTGGTTTTAATAATATTGTTATTTCTCCCTTGACGCCTATTGTTATTTCCCCCCTGGGGGTTATGAATCCCTTTGTTCTGGATGCCCCCAGTAGGTTGGTTTTGTTGGGGTTGATTCCTTCCTTGACCTGGGTTGTTATTGTTCCTGTTTCTTCCTTTATTTTTGGCATTATTCGACTAATGGGTCAGATTTTCTGTATTCATCTGTTCGAAATTTTGATATTGCTAAACGGGAGAGGGTAAAACAAAATTCACCCTAGTGTGAGGGTGTGGGGGTGCCATTGGCTGTGGATGACTAGGGAATGGAAAGTACAGATTCTTTGGGAGTTGTGATCTGTAAGGTACATAGGAAGGCATGGCGCTTTCACTAGTACTTAGAGTATAAGTTGAGGTAGAGGGGGTACCAGAATTTGTTTGGATAGGTGGGTGTATTGGGGGTGCCAGTGGTGGCCCACTGATGGGTGGAGGAATAAAAATAGGGTATGGGTGTTGATAAAGGGGTGAGGAGTAATAAGAGGTTCTCCCATATGCCAATTGATATTGAGGTGTGCCATACATTGGTGGTGGTTGGGGTTGAGGACTATGGTGTGTGGTATTACCAATCAATCCATCTGTTGAGTGAGACATCCCAGGTTTGTCTTGAGCGAATGGCAGGGGTTTTGGGAGATCAGGAAGTACTATGTATAAGTACCCTGATTGTGAATAGATAAGGTCATATTGTTGAGCCTTACCAATGGCTTCTTCTTCTGATTGAGAGAAGGTGGAAGCTACATTTTTACTGAGGAGAGAGACAAGTGATTTGAGAAACCAGTCAAGACACTGTTGTTTGGTGGTTTAAGATTTGCACAAACTACATCGTCCACGCCACTCATGAATGTGATCAGCGATATGTGTGGCTAAGGTTTGTTTGAAATTAGAGAGTAGTTCAAGACCATTGTCATGGCGGATTGGTAATTGGAAGAAGGTCAAAAATTCTTTGGCCAAGGACTTGAAAGTCACATGGGACCCCGATTTTTCATCTACATACCATTTGGCTGATGAGCTAGTGAGTGTGCATTGAAATAATTGTAGTCTGATGGAATCATCCATATTGTTGTTGGAAGAGCACCATAGGTGGAAAGTCATGACATGGTTGGCAGGGTCATCTCATGCCTTTCCTTCAAACTTTGGGATGTTTGAAGGTAGTTTGGTAGGCATTGTAGGCCATGTGGGGTCATGCAATATAGGATCATTTGTGAGTTTGCTTAGATCTGGTATGTTAAGAGAGGACAAATATGGCATATGTAGTGGGAGTGGAGGATTAGTTCCATCCATGGTGTGAGTGTTTTGTGAACCTGGCCCTTGAGGGGGGCTAGGTGGGTTGGTACTTCCTCTTTGAGAGGAGTTTGGCCCATTGCTTCTGTGTAAAGGAGATTGAGTGGATGGTGGGACTTCGGAAGTGGACCCAAGTAATGTGGAACCGAGCAAAGCTGATCCTAATATAGTGGCACTCACAGGAGTGTGTGAAGGTGGTGTCGATGAGTTGGCAAGACTAGGAGCTCACCCTAAAATAGGAGGTAGGTTTAGAAAGAGTCTAGAATGACGGGGGTTCTGTGGGTCCCCTATGATGTCCGACTAGATGAGTGGATGTCTGCAAATTGTGATGAGAGAAAAATAAACAAGAGCCTTTGTTACAAATTTTGAACTTTACACAATATATATATCTAAATCAAAATGTAATCACAAGTGCATCATACATAAAGTGTTTTGAAAAAGAAGCATATATGTGAATAAGTGGGTTTTTTCTGCATGGGGAATGAAAGAAAACAAATGCTCATGTCCTAAAATACGTAACACCCTTCCTCTCAAATAGCACTGGACCTTTCAATAGTACTCAATAGTGGGGTCTGAAGTCACTGAAAGAGAAACTACTGAAGGATGAAATAATCAGTTATAATGAGGGGTAAAGGGGGCATATCCCAAAAGAGCTGGTGATATTTCCCAATAGCCACAAAAAATCCGATCAAGGTGCAATTGCAGCCCACAATTTCCACTTGGGTAGATTGTCCTAAAATTTGGTCACTAGGTACCTCAGTCAAAGTGCGGAATTTAGATTTTTGGCCTAAGAAATGGGTCACGGGCTGGATCCCGTCCAAGAGGTGGGTGCCTCAAGGGAGGACACACAGAACAACCGAACCTCAGCCTTCAACCCTTCACGGGTATCTCCCTGCCTTATGGTGTTAGGAACACTTGACTTGGAGGATTTTCAGTTCCCTATTTGACAACTTCTATTGTTTTGACAAAGTGAGAACCAGATAATGGGGAGTTATTTGGATGCCTATCCCTGAAATCATACCTAGACTAAAAATTTTCTTTTGGCACCTCCTGTGGAGGAGAACTTAGTGAGTTTTAGAAAAAAATTATATGTGGTTGTTTGAGAGATTGGGGGTGTGAACCAACCTCATTGAAATTAAATGGGAGTGGATAGTTTCATCAAGAAAAGGGTGGGGTGTTTCAGAATCCCTTTGGAGGAAACTTACTTTGACCTCCATGTTTCGAGAAGAAACTATGTGAATGATAAGTGAATTTTGTGTGTGAATGAGTGAAAGTATGTCAATGTTTTAATGAATTAGGTGTCACCTTGCTGCATGTGAACTTCGCTTGGTCCTTACAAGTGTTGATTACCTAATTAACTAAATGCCTTTGGTACAACCTTGCGTAATTCAAAAGTCCCTAGGAAACTAGCATGTGGACATGTGGGTCCTTTACTATTCCTTTAACTCTCTATTGTGATTTAATCTAAGAAAAGATTTGAAACTATCCTATATTGTGATCATGTGGGAATGTATGGGCCTATTACAAAACCTTTAAACTTCCCTAGTGATTTAATCTAAGAAAGTAAATTTCAACACTATCCTATCTTTGTAGCCTTTGGGCATGTATGGGCCCATTACAATCTTAAGATGTGTTTGAAAAATAAACTAAGAGGAGTCCCAAGAGGGACTATTGTCCTCTCCTAAAGGTTTTAGTATTTTTAAGGGAGATGAAATTGTCCTACAATCTTTTTCTGATTCTCAATGTCGCTTGGAAGCGCGAGAGAAGAGCATACTAAGTGATTATTATCCAACTTCTAGTACTAATGCAAGTTTTATGTGATTACAAATGATTCCAACTTATACTTTTAGTCAAAGCAATCCATCCATGTGGAAAAACGAAAGCAAAAGAGGAAATAATGATTTTAAACCCCCTAAGTTCCTGTGTGTTTTGACTAATCCCTTTATATTAAGAGGAAACTAAGTGTGTTGCGGCTTACAACATGCATAAAATCACTTTTAAGAAGGCTAGTGGCCTTCCCCAAATCAAAAAAGACCTTACAATGTGTAGTTTTCTACATAGGTGCACGGGTCTCACTGTAGACAGAGGCGCAGGTGCACAGAACAACCTTGTGACTTAGGTGCATGTGTGCACGATGTGCATCTTTGGTCCAATAAACCCACACACAATAAACACATGGTCATGAAGAAAATTTTGAACGGAATTCTCTCAATTCAACTTGGAATTGGATGTTTTGCAGGTTGGCTTCGGCCGATTAATGGACCTACAGGTTAAATAAACCAAAAGAAGAGCTATAAAAACCCAAATGGGGTAGGAAATTGATACCTTTCCCCGGTGGAGTCCCCAATCTGTTGTGCCTCTTTTTCCACCTAGATGAGCAAAACAGAGGTGCTTACAAGCTTAGTTGGGTTAGCTAAGTAGGACAACTATAAGGGAAAGGGTTAGAGAAAGAAATATAAAAGAACAAATAAGAAATAAACTAAGAAATAAAATAACAACTAAACTAGTGAGCATAGGGACATAAGAACAAAAAAAACAATAAAATTCATGTCACCAATGGTAAGGTTTATATCAGTGAAAGAAAACACCAAGAAGAAACAAGACTATGAGTCCCTTCCTCCAAGGGAGGGCTCTTGGACCCCACAAATAAGCTCTTCTTACAACTTTGAATGAAAATGGTGAAATAATTCCAACCTAATCCACTTAAGGGGTGAGATGGATTGCCCAATGTAATGGTGCTAGTATACTCTTGATGAGAATAGAGGATTCCTCAAGAGAATAGTAGCAGCATAACTTTGCTATTGAATTCCTTAAAAATGAAGTGCACCCATGGCCTTGTTTTATAGCACCTCTTTGAGGTATTGTGCAACCAGATTGTAGTGTAAAAAGAGGCTAATTAGGGCAATTTTAGGTCTTTGACCAGCCACCCAGTCAGATCCAGTCAAGATTTGAGTGTCAAATCAACTTGGAAGCTGAACTAGAAGTGGGTGGGAGCCGACCAATCTCATAAATTCATCGTTCTCAGATGTGCGCGGCTTTTAGCAACCACAGTCGCGCATCGGGTGCATGTGCACTTTTCCTGCGTTTGTGTTTTGCGCATGTCTGCGCACGCCCTGTGTAGTCATAGCGCACTTGAATTTTATCATTGGTTGTATAGTTTTGGACCTTTTGGAAATGCTTTTGTGGTAATGTTTTTCCATGGGTGACCTCATAACTATTTGACGATGCGGGATTCTTGTAACCATTTGCGGATGAAATTTCAGTGATAACAAGTAGCCTGCGTTGTGCCCTCATGAGTGGACACTCAAATAGCTTCCATAACCCACATTGTTTCAATGCGATGATAGTAGCAAGGTCCTCAATTCGACCAAGATATCAATTTCTTTGTGCTCCCTCCCTTTCCAGTGGACATACATCCTGTCAAATGAAAATTTCATGGAGGGATTTAGCTGTTGTATCTTCATTTTTTTTATGTTAATGACGGTGTACGCGAGTTGTCTTGGACACAGTCGCGTATGCATGTAGGAAGATTTATTTATGCCCATGGGAATATGCGGGATATCCTTAGACAACTCGCATACACACAGGGCCACCCTTTTTTAGGAGGGCGCGCCCCCCAAAAAACAAAAAGAAACACATAAATTAACTGTGGAAATGAAAGAGAGGTTGGTTTGTACTTACTTGGTCCAAGCAGAAGTTTTTTTCATCCTCTGAAATTCCTGGAATCAACTCTTTTAGAAAAGGGGTCCTTTTATCTTTTTGGTTAATTCTCAATTTGCAATGGTCAAAATGAGTTGTCATATTCTATTTATAGACTCTTTCGCCTTTTTACCCACTTTTTCGAACCCTTTTGTCTTTTTTTCTGGCTTTAAAATCATCTAGTGTGGATCTTGAGTTTCTCATTGGATGTTACGATACACTTCACTTTTGGTTTGGAAACGTTTTTGGGAGATGGGTCAATTTTAAAGGTCCTTTGGTGAAAGTCATTTTTTCCAACGTTTTGCATTTAAGTTAGGATTCCACCTCCACTTTCTGCTTCTCGTTGTCTTTTCCTCTTTTCCACAGGATCAATCCCACTGAGCTACGGTATGAAACCATCATTGTTTCTTTGGAAGTGTCATGGTAAGGTGGTAGATCCTACTCCTACATGGATTCCCTAGGTAGACCCTAGTTGCATTTTGGTGTCCATGTCATCGTCAATGATTTTTAGGCTCAGGAGTCCTTTTAGTCCTATCCTAATTATGAGATTGAGGCTCATACATCTGATATGTCATCACTCTTGGCCTAACCCTTGGGACTCCCAGAAATGAGTCTTCTTTTAATCCATTTTTAGACTCTCTAAACATGAAAAGATTTCTGAGAAATCTTGTTGTCCTTCATGCCCACCAAACTAAAATTGGAAGGAACATCTGTCTGGTGGTATTTTACACATTTTTTAGTCTAGATGGTCAATTTTACGAACAAAGGTATACTCTAGGAAGTTCATTTCACTAGAAGAGTATTCTCAGGTATAATTTAAACCCTTTTTCGGCCCTAGGGACTAAATTTACAAAAAAGAACCCCCATGGAGTCCATAGTTAAGCTCTTTTTAGATTCCCTAAACTCAAAAAGATCGTCGAGTGACCTTGTTCAATCACACTTGTTAAGTTGGTCCAAAATAACATCCTATACAGATTCCATAGTTAAGCTCTTTTCAGACTCCTTAAAATTGAAAATATTTTTGAGTGACCATGTTTCTTCACACTCGTTAAACTAGTCCAGAAGAACATACTATATAGATTCCATAGTTAATCTTTTTTCAGACTCCTTAAAATTGAGAAGATTGTCGAGTGATATTTTATGTGTCACACTCGTTAAAATGGGTTTGAATAGATGTCTTTTTGGTGCTATTTTATCCCTTTTTCGAACTGACTAGACTACCTTCTAAAAAGGTACCCCAGTGGAGTTTTCTTTTATGTTTTTTCTAGACTCTCTAAGCACGAAAAAACCACCGAGCTTACCTTCTATAGGCTCATGAAAAATGAATTGAAGGGGGTTTCATCATCTCCTACTAATCGTGTTTGCATATCTACATCTTTGGCTTAATGTCGGCTCCATGTTGTTTTCAACTAAAGCTTTCAAGCATGCCTTATACGCAAGCCTTGTAGACTTTGCCTCTATGACCTGACACCTTGACCCATGGAGGAATTTTCCCCAAGTGTCATTTTCCTAAACATGTATCCTTTCTATGAGAATTAGTATGTTCCTTTCACTTGGAACTAGTATGCTTGCGACACTTGTTCCTCCTTTGTAACATAGCATTCTTTTATTATTTTTCAAGCTCTTTAAAAATATTGAAAAAGACAAAAAAATAAAAAATACCCCAAAAAGAGGATGGGAAATATATTTTCTTTTCTAGAAGCACAATGAGTCACCCTTGAACAAAGCACATCCTTTCGTTTGTTCATCAATCTTTGGGATTTAATATGACCTTAGTACGTTGTTATCGCTACATATATCTGTGTCCTCCTCTTTTTGGTTATCCTTCCAAACACATGGAGAGTTTGTGTTGCCTCCTGCATCATGAGCTTATGTAAATTTCATGCTGGATGAGTCTGATCATCATTTGTGCTCTTGTCCAAGGGATTTTTTACCCAACCTAAGTCATCCTTTCTGCAGTTTGTCTCTTGAACTCATGCCTGACCATCCTGAAAGTCCAATCAAGTCCTTGTTCGAAATCAATGAAGTTCTTTGCCTGATTACTGAGATCCTCTTGTCTGTTCTCGATGATCTGTCGAAGACCTTTGGGTAGTGAAATTGTAAACTCACATTACACTTCTAGCCAAGTTTTGAAGATCTTAAAGTTGTTTCTTGAGCCCCGAAGGCCTCATATACAGCCATTAGGCATCATTGGCTTCCTGAAGAGGGATACTATACATGTATATATTTGATTTTGAGATGTAGATCCATTGTGTATTGCTCGCGACTACACTTTATATAGTTAAATGACATGGATATGTAGTGTATTTGATTGGAAGCACTCGCTTAGTATGTTGGTGAAGATTTTTAATGTATTTCAACCATCATATGCTCTTCTAACATCACACATTAGGGGGCATATTTTATAACCCTAAATTTCTCCATACAAGCATACCTAGCATTTGGCCCTCTTACTTGCTATTTTTTCCAAACCATCACTAAGAAATTATTCTTAAAAACATTGCTTTTGAAGATGTATGCTCCTTGCACCACTACTTCCCATGTACACACACTTGTTGCACCACTATATTTCGTGTACATACACTAGCTACACCATTACAACTTGAGTATACTCATAAAAGTTGCAAAAATTCAAAAGTTGCAAGGAATTCGTTGAGATTACGAGCTATTGGGTAGTTTCCCAACTGATCCACCACCTATAGCCCATCACCCAACTGAATAACCATAATTTTATCATATAAAAGAAGGTTTTGGGGTCTCATTCCTAACATAAGAATAAGAAAAATGAAACTCTTCCCATTTCACATCCCCTCCTTGCCCCAAATAATTACATCCACCTTGTGAGATTTGCATCAGAATTTCCCATTCTTTCCTTTTTCTTCCATCATAATCTTATTCCAGTTCCCTAGAAGATGTTTGAGAGGAGAAATATTTGTGGAAGCGCAGTTGGAGCTTGGTGAAGAGGATCCTGGACTAGGTTCATGGAGTAGTCGTTGACCTTTGTTGTAAG
Organism: Picea mariana; assembly: GCA_032191745.1. Classification (NCBI taxonomy): domain Eukaryota; kingdom Viridiplantae; phylum Streptophyta; class Pinopsida; order Pinales; family Pinaceae; genus Picea; species Picea mariana. The sequence goes on from JASDQU010106380.1 coordinate 74,676, forward strand.
TAAGAATTGTGGTATCAATAAAAGAAATACTTTTCCTGTCCTAAAATATGGTGTGTCAAATATTTGTATTTGATTTATGCTTTATTCTATCATCTAACCCATGATTTATATATGAAATGCATGTTTGTATTTTTTTGTTTATCTATTTGTGAATGCACTCCAGCCTTGGGAGGAGTCTTGTAGTCAGCGGAGCTATCGAACACAAGAGGATCGACATCGGACGCGGAGTAAAAGGTAAAGTTACCTGATCTTCTAACTTTGTCTTTCATATATAAATGTGGGGTATTTTTGGGGTAGTTAGAAAGGTAGGATACTTTTAGACAGTTAGATATTCCTACATGTTGAACCCTAGTGTAGTCCATAGAGGGGTTTTCTTGCTATAGCACTTTCCCAAGCTCCATAATCAAACTACCAGAATACGTTTTATTTATGATTTATCCTTCCTTTTCCCATGAGATAACCCCATTATTTATAGGATAATAGAGATAATATCAAAGGGTAGCTTGGATAAGATCTCTATTCCCAATATGAAAAGATTCTCAAGCTTGAACCATGAAAAATATGGGTTTTAATCTCATATCCCGAAACCAATCCTAAATAGGGAGTAACAGACCCTGTCACTCCCTGAATTCTTGTAGGGAGAGAATTTTTTCTCTTTGCAAGAGGGTAACGAGAATTTAACACTTTCTATTCACAATCTTTAAAGGGAAAATAAGCGGCCATGAAAAAAGGTACTATAGAATCAGGGGAAAAGTGGTATAATTCAATGGTTTAGACTGTTAACCCTAGATGAGGCTCATCAGGTGATAAAGTGGAAAATAAATATATAATGAATTCACTCTTAGGATTGACAAACTATGTTTTAGTTGTTTTTCTATGGATTAGATTAGAATCTTTGATTAATTTTCTTTTGTTTCCAAAGTATATGCCTAACCTATGGAATGAATTCCAGGTGCCTTCCTTAGATTAGTAATAAAACCTCCAAGAACTTATAACATCGGTTGTAAAGGATTTTTGAATAGGAAATTCAACCATGTGGCGAATTTTATGGTTCATGGGCGCTATTACTCTATTTTTACTTTTTTGGGAGTTGTTGGAGTTGTTGCTTCTATAGGTAACCACTTCCATGGATCATAGATCTCATTTAGATAAAATTTGTATTAGATTATTTCTTCCCTCTTGTTGTTTGGGAATCATTGTCATACCAAATATTATTGTTGTTGTTTTCATTAGGTTTCTCTTTACCCATGGTACCCACATGAGAATGGATAGAGCCCTTTCATTCCTTGGATTTAGTTGGGCACATACCTTCAGTTTTTACTATGTGTAGCTAGTTGTTTCGTCTTGTTATCTAGTTTTGTTTCATGGGATTCAACCCACTATTGTATATATATCATACTTGGCCCAAGAGGGTAGGAGGACATAGACATTATGTTGATGGAATGAACCTCTAAAACTATTTTAATTTATAAACATGATTTTCTATTGGAATAAAATCCAGTTCATGATTAGAGAGCTAAGTGCCATTCAGGATGTATGCATATTTAAGTGAGAAATTTCATCATTGTGGGGGTTCACTGACCATTCTTGTCGTTATTTTCCCCATTCCCTCATGCACTGAGAAGGCACTAAATAATTCATTTTCCACCATTGTTGAACCCTCTGCCATCATGAACCTCTGTGTTGGCCCTTGGTTATGGAAGAAAGCGAAGATCAAGGAAGAAAAGGAAAAACGTGAACTGTGTGGAAGACACAGTGATTGTTACTCGGTCGAAGTAAGAAAAAGAGAAGAAAAGATGGAGCAAAGTAAGAGAAAGCAATACATTGGACAAAGAGATTAAGGATGACAGATCATCAATAAAGATGGATCTTGGACAACTCATCAAGTTTTCATAACCTCACCAAGAACCAGAAGCTTCAAGAACTGCACCGACTATCTAANACATACTCAGTCAGAAATCCTAGGAAGATCTATGGCAGACGAGATGAGGTTACCCACCTTTAGAGGAGAAAGATCTGAAGACCCTGAAAAACACTGGTTTTTCTGTGAAGATGTGTGGAGTATTAAGAATATCATTGACGAAGCTGTCAAATGAGACTAGTTCAGTACTACCCTAAGAGATCTCGCACTGAGCTGGTATATGAAATTTTTCTAAGGAGCTACACCTAAACTAATGAACTCTATTAAGACTTTTCTAATTACTGAATTCAAGAAACCTAATTCAGAATTGCAGTGCATTACAAAACTAAAAGAAATCAATAAGAGAATAGATGAAATAGTATGGGAGTTCGATCAAAGATTCAAGACCTTGACAGGCCATCTGATTTTTCAAATCCCAGATGATAAGAACAAGGAATGGTTCATTGCTTCCCTCTTACCACACATCATAGTTTCTCTGATGCAACAAAATATTTCTTCACAGGCTAAGGCATTGGATATCACCATGAAGTTATAATCAGCCCATATGGGAGAATCCAGCTCAGGCATGAGTCAAATCTTGAGTCAGCTAACTAGTTTGTCTCTGTAGGTTGAAGATATGAAGCAAGATAAGGGAAAAGATAAAAGAGAAGATATCTGGTGTGTCATGTGCAGACCATATGGCCATGTCAAGGAGAATTGTCCCCTATTCCATGAATACTTGGACTTTAGAGCCCCGAGCCCTTTGAATCAAGTCACCCTACCCTGGTGCGAGGTATGTAGAAACAGACATTGCCCTGGTGAGTGCTACTATATGCAAAAATATGTCCAGACACCCAAAAATTTGTATTGCACATTCTGTAAGTCCATGGGACATGATGATAGGGATTGTAGGGCATATGATCTCATGCATGAAATTTCAAGGGATATATACAATATACAAGGTGAAGTACAACAAGAAGGAAACTCTACACAGTATAACTCCCCTGGGAGAAGATGATTCAACCCTCGTGGTGGATTCCAAGGAAGAGGAAGAGGAGGAGGTATGGGCCAGGGTCAAGGACAAATAATCTGTTATAACTACACATATCCTGGACACTTGGCAAAGGACTGTCAGAACCCTTGTACCATTTGCAACTATTGGAACTCTTTCGAGCATGTCATTGAGGAATGTTCAACATTGTTGGCTAAAATTCAAGAGAAATGGGGACCTCAGTAGAACCCGTAGATACAATTGATCAAAGACGAATCTTGTGGAGAATACCCTACATTCATTGTTATCACTAGAGGAGGTGTTGTTACAGGAGAAGATAGAATGATCCAAGGAAAAAATATAGAAGAATTAGGAGTTAGGAAAGCTACAGAGAAGACACAAACTTTTGATGCAAAGAAAGAAAAACAAATGTTCGAGGAGGCAAGAAGAGAATTCATGGGAGACCAAGACTCTTCATTGAAGACATGACCAGAAGTAAGAGAATGTGGAATGCATCTAACATTCAATCAGTCTGCTTCACTCGGATATGGAAAAGAGGCGAGTAAACTTGTTAGTTTATTGTATACATTTATAGAGCTGATTAAAGACGAGAAAGATATACAAGAACTACAAAATTTGGTCATATGGTATGAGATAGGAAGGGTAGATCCTTTACTGAATAAAGAAGTACATCAACTATCTAAGAAGAGAAGGATGAATAAGGAACTACACTTGAATGCTCAGATTAGAGAATATGATATAGACTATGCAGTCCTCGACTTAGGGTCAGAGGTCAATGTCATGACGAAGAAAAACTGGGCACTGATGGGAAAGCCTATGTTAATCTATTCCTCTATCAATATTAATATGGCTAATCAGTAGGTAGTAATCCCCTTTGAAAGATTGGAACATGTCCTTGTGGACATCAACGAAGTGAGGACATTTGTAGACTTCGAGGTGATTGAGATATTTGATGATAGATGTCCTTACCCTGTGATGTTAGGAATTGATTGGGCCTTCAGTAATTCCACTATGGTTGATTTAAAGAAAAGGTGAATGAAGTTTGAAGGAGATTCCCTTAGGGTCATTGCATCGTTAGATCCCAATGAAGGTCCACAATACACTAAGCCCATCAAAGATGAAGACCATGCATACGAACTAGAAAACATATACAAATTAACAACCGGACAACAGGATTACATTATTCCTACGATGGATGGAAATTTGAGCTGGCGAAGTGACAACTCTTGTTCATCAGACTCAAAAGAAGCACTGGAGAACTGGTAGAACAAAATGTATGAAGTATATACAAGGAGGTGTGCTAGATTAACCAGAGAAGTATGTTGTCTCGACACAACAGTAAGTAACTTACCCACCTTTGATGGTCTAAATCCTTTAGAAACCTTCTTATAGGAATTTGAAGAAAGTGTATCAATGCAACAATGCTTGTTGGCAATAGATGAGGCCTTGAAAGACACACCAGAAAGATGGCGAGGGACGCATAAAAACAACATTACAACATGGGTACAATTTTGTACCCTCATGACCGTGCGGTTCTCAGCAAAAGTATAAGGCTATGAAATTCGGTACACAGGTCGAAGCTGCCCGAAGGACCATGTGAGAATTTGCAAGGAAGCCTAGAGAAATATTCCTCACGAGTTTTGGGTGAACAAATTCATAAACACGCTGGACACTATCCCTATCAACTGGTACCTTCAAGAAGAGATATGCCTCATCACTGTAGATTGGGTAGGAATGACTCAGAACTTTGTCACTACCTGTTTATTCAAAATCCAATATCCTACAGTAGATCAAGAATTATAGATTGTAAGATAGAAAGTATTCTAGGAGGCACCTATCCTCCCTTTGGAGCAAGAAGAGGATGAATGGACTGCACCTCTCTAGAGACTGCAAGGTTGTTACAACATCAATGCTGATGATGATGATGATCCTAGGAAGGTGAACATCACAGAAACAAAAGTCCAGAGATATGCAAAAGGACCAGGATTTGAGCTACCATTTACTAGACAACCGATCAAGATCAAGAAAATCAATATTGGAACAGAGAAAACACCGAAGATTTCAAATGTTGGAGATTATTGGGATTTTTCCACTATTGACAAGATCACTAAGTTACTGCATGAATATCAAGACATGTTTCCGACCAAGTTCACCGATATGAAGGGAATTAAAGGGCCTATGGGATAAATGAGCATCCATTTGAACCCAGATGCAAGACCAGTCAAACAGAGGCCCTACAGATTGAACCCTAAATATAAAGAGAAAGTGAATATTGAGCTCAACAAAATGTTGGAAGCAAGGATTATAGAACCTGTCAAAGAATCAAAATGGATTAGCCCTGTGGTGGTATAATACAAGAAGATAGAAGAGATCTAGATCTGTGTGTTGAGTACTCAGCACACCCTAAAAGTTCTGTGACCACTTCCTTTTAGGTACCACCTTGTCTTCTACCTTCGATTATTTTCATCGTGGATTGAGCCTGATAACCTTATTATATGATATGTTTCATATATGAGCTTCTCTTGAGCATATTAAGAACCATATTGAGAAACGACATGATTGATCAAGGAACCAGTGACCCAAATTTCTCCTGGCTTACTTGAGAAGTTTGACATTGGTGAAATATTAAGGTAGTGAAAATTGTATGGGAAATCAAAGCAGCCGAGTGCCGACATTCTTCGACATCATCTGATAAGAGTATCTCTTTTATGAATATAGCCTCCAAAAATATTTCTCCAAAGGTCGATTCTTTCGGCTTCGACAGAAAAATGTGATTGTAAGTGCCGCACATAGATAAAAGCAACACTGACGACCATCGAACTCACAAATCTCCTTGATTTATAGGGAAATCAAAGAGAGACACTAATATCACCAACATAATTCCCACGCCTCGTGAGATGATATTTGAAAAAATTCAGCACATTGCAGCTAATCAAAAGATAATATCCAGAAAATGAAAGCACTATCGATCGGGATTGCAGGAAAGTGTCCAGTGTGATCCTTTCGATCATTTTGAACTTCCAAACCTCTATTATTTATAAATGACACTTGGCACGCTTGTTGGTATGAGTTCTGAAGGCATTTAACAACCTTCTCTATATGATATCTGACCTCTTGGGAGCACACACGCACATAATTAATCCTTGACGCCCTTTTCTCCAAAGGTCAAGTAATTATTGTGATAATTATACATTCATTTCTATCGTAATTAATTAGCCACACTACAACATGTTGAGGTGTTAATTTATACCAAAGAGGAGCGATGGATTCACAGGTCACTTGAAGGAAGCATTTAGGATCATGTAAGTATTAAAAATGACTAAGACTAGAAAGATGCACAAGTATGAGTTGATCTTTTGTTTATTTATGTCAGATCATGGGTTTTTAGATCGCTAAAATACTTTTGTTTAACTGTAGGAAGAACCTTCCCGATCATCAACTAGAGTGTGTCCTGTGATCTGTCCAAAGAACTGAAAGAATCACTGAAGTGACAAAGTATGTCAAGCTCTCAATTTTGGCATCCCGATATTAATTGACCTAAGAGGAATGATCAAGCTGTGCGCCGAACAAGATGTTTCATGGGCCAAAGAATGTGAAAAGGTCACCGATGCAAAGCCTAAGCAAGTAAAACAGTTCATAGGACATCCAATCAAAGCCAGAGCCATACTTTAGAAGTTGAACTTTAACGTCGCAAAATATCGGGTGCACGCAACAGACATCAGGGGAATCTATGCAAATCCAATAGAATAGCACAGGTTTCCATGGGCCAACACCTATGAAGAACTCTTTATCATATGGTTTGACTATGAAAGAGTCCAACCTTTTCAAGAAACAACTCGGGTGGACTTTTGAAAGACTGTTAGATGATGATGCCACGTGGTGATTCTTGATTAGCTCAAATTGTATTTTATCGTTAATTACTGTTAAGACTTTATATTATAAATAGGAACATCAAACAATGGTCAAAGGGTCGATGGTTGTTGTAAGAAATCTTTTGTTTTGTTTTTTGATAATTATTTTGAGACTGCTATGAATTAAGAAGTCCTTCTGGACCAGAGATGAGCTATTTTCATCAGATGTATGTGATTGGAGTTGGAGAAGAATTACTTCCTTTCATGTTCCATGAATGTTGTAGTAAACGAGTAAGATAAAGTAATTCTGTTGTCAAGTTATTCGGTGCAATGTTTTCATGTTCCTTGCTTTAAATGATGAAAGTAAATCATTGTGCTTCTATGTGATGAATGTATTGGTAGATAAATTATTTTTCTTACCATGACATTGATTACAGTTGTCTTTCTTTCTCTATGCTAAGTAGTTTAGCTCAGCTATGTGATGAATGTCTCAGTAGATGAATTATTTTGCTTACCTTGATCTTGATCATATATGTGTCTTCTTTCTGTTAAGTCATTTTCTCATATAATAGTTGGATTCTCTTTTGGTAAAAGTATTATTACCAAGTGCTTTATCATAGGATCATTGTCTGCATGTTCGAGTAGAGGGTTATCTCAATCTCGACCCCTTCCCCATGGTTAAAAATCTTTTCCTATATTCGTCAAGTTGGTTTATACTGGCTTTCATCTATTGTACCTACCCCACCTAAGAGGAAATACAGAAAAAAAACTATCTTAACTGAAGGAAGAGCATTCACCAAATAACACAAAGCTTATCGATAATTTGGCCAGATTGTAAGATCTGGAGAACCATTCCACTCCAAACAATGTAGATTCTAATTGGGCCTCAGTGGAAGGTTTGGTTCATACTGTTGAATTAGGGGATTTAATCCCCATCAACATAATTTGCGCTATAAGGAGGGCCTGAGAAGGAATGGTTGAATATGTAAGTTATATGATATTTCGAACAACCTATAGATTCATAACGACCCACATGCATGTCTAGTCATCCAACAAACATCCAACCTTTACCAAGTACTCCCGAAGTGGATAACTCACCCCACTCTGAGGAAGGATATATTCACCCTAAAATACCTTACACCCTCCCTCAAGAGGAATTGAATCAGTTTAGAAGGATTACCAGAGCCTAAGCTTGACAAACCAACGCGTTTCCCTTCACCCCCATCCTCCCTCAAATAAAACAACAAATCAGACTAGTAGTCAACATTCCTGACAAAGATTTTGTACAATTTGTTGAAGACTTAATAGACTTCATGATTCACCGATATCCAAGAACCTCTTGACCTCATACCCGAGACGCTAGCCGGTGACATCTCCAAACCTAGCGATCTTTCAGAAGTGGAAGAGACTGACTTCAACTCCAAATATATTTAAGAGAAAAACAATCGAGAGGAGGAGAGGGAAGTTCCACTTCAAGAAAACCAACCTTGGTTGGTCAAGGACGCCATGTCCATCCCTAGACAAGTACACAATCTCCCTAGACACCCGAAAAATTTTCTCCCCAGGTATGACCCTAAAACTTGGGATTGCCTGAAGATCATATCAAGAATTTCATACTTGCAATCAGGCTTATGAAAATTCAACATGAAGATGTGGTATGCAGACTTTTCCCCTACACGTTTGAGAACTCAGCTTCCACTTGGTATTTTAACTTGCTAGTAGGATCCATAACGAGCTGGAATAAGTTCCAAAAGGATTTCCTAGACAAATTTACCGAAGAAACTACCACGGGAGCCCTTATGGATGAACTATTCATAGCCACCATGACCCCAAAGGAAAGGGTCAAAGATTTCAATCAAAGATTCATGACTATCCTAAACAAATTTCAGCCCATGACAAAACCAGCTCAAGAGTTGCAAATCAAGGTCTATGCCAACGTGCTTCCAGCCTCTATTTCCATGTTCGTTAAAAGAGTCTCTAAGAAAAACCTCACAGATAATTTCAAAGAGGCCAAGATGATAGAGTTCCATATGAAAGGGTGTAAAGAAGGCCAAGCATCTCTATCTAGAAAATAAAGCAAGCCCCCTCATAGGAGAGGACTCCTCTTGACTAGACCGTCGGGGAATCCGGCTGAACCAACTCCCGATAAGGGTAATGGAGATATAGAAGACCTGCAACGCATGGTAAAGAAACTATCAAATGATATTATAGATATGAAAATAAATGTGGGTGAGGGAAACCAAGGCCAAAGACCCTATAAGCCTTTCTTTAAAAGAAACCAGCCTTTCAAAACAATTGAAGAGGGAACTTGATCCGAATTATTTTTGGCACGAAATGAGAGCGGAGATATAATAAAGAAATGCATAGAGATATCGCATATATCCAAAAATATAACAGAAATAAATAAGAGATGCAACAATCAACACAGAGATACAGTAATACACGATTTCTATTAATGAAATAAATGTACAGAGACTGTAAAAATACAGAGTGAAAGACTCGCTAGAATGGTGGCAGCTTATCTCTGAGAAGAGATGTGACAGCTACTCGCATTCGCAAGAAGATGAGTAAAATGAGGCTATCAATGAATTTTTACAATAAGAAGGAATGCCAAAAACCCTAGACATCCAAAAACCTAACCATAGGAGATGAAGTGCCAAAACTCATGTGGGCCCCGTTTGGGTAAGTTAGTACATCAATTTCCTGGGGTCGTAACTTTTGCATACGATCTCCATTTTAGGCGTATGATAGCTCATTGG
>JASDQU010106381.1:56700-68616 GCA_032191745.1 Picea mariana
CAGTTGGGATTTTACCCAACACGATTGAATCATGCTAGACGATGGCAGAAGAAGACTATCATTTCTTTTGGGAAATGATGGCCAGTCCTACAAAAGTGGGATTATGCCAAGGGGCATTAATAATAAAACTCGGATGCAAATGGCATAAACTTGTTTTAAGGAGTATTTGAGTCCAGAAGGAAAATGGACTGAATAGGTGGTAGGAATTTCCTGAAAGTGGTCTTATGAATCCTTTGTTAAATTAAAAGTATTGATTAAATGAAGGATTTGGCATTGGGAGTCCAATCCTCCATGACTAGAGACCTCATGAAAATATGCGAGGTCAACCTACTTGACCTGTTATAAATGAAAAATTTCCTACTGGGGTAATCCCTCTTTGAAAAATATGGTCATGTCATAGATCATATGGTTGGTGATGATCTGACTATGGCAGCATAAGTAAAATGTTAATGATGTTGAGTACACAGTGCCTTGTGAGAATAAGGTAGAATGATTAATGGAATGTTGATCCCGAATGTGGTAAAAGAAGTGTTGGGATACTTCTAGATGACCAATGGATCAGGTTGACATCCAGAGGTGGATGGTAGCCATAGGTATATGGATTGGTACACTCATATAGCCATAAGAGGGATTTTAGGAAAAGAATCCCTTGCAGAGATTTGATGACCAAGAGTGAATTGAGGCATGTAGAAGAGACTAGGAATGGTTATCTTACTGCCTTGAGTGATACAATAACTACCCATTTGAATTATGAATTATGGAAGGTTTTTACAATAGAAAGGGAAAACATGACCCTTGTTGGTTATTTCCATGTAGAGGGGCCAACATCAGAATGAATTATGACTGTGAGACTGGTCATATGATTGACTGTAATATCTCACTAAAGAACACTAATATTAAAACTAAAATATCAATGTGAATGGACGAGCTAAAAAAGGGTGCAAGTGATGCACCTACATATATACCAATATATGTATACATGCTTAAAAGAATAATATGATTGAAAGCTCTCAACTAAGAGGGAAGCTCAGTGTTGAGTGTCTCTATGAGACTTTTCATAAGAATGATTGGAATATCCTTGGGACAAGGATCTGGAAGTCTGATATGTCGATGTGTATAAATGACATGGAAAGGGTACAAACTATGAGCTTGCATGATGAATTTTTGGCTATGTTTGTATATGCTTAAGTGAAGGGATTTAATGCATTGTGAGGTTTCTTGACATGAAGACTGATATTAAGACCAAATAGATATGAGTGAAATGTAAGACAAGAATTGCACTTGCCAATATTAAATGAATACCATGGATGCATGGTTGACTCCATTCGAAAGAGTCATGAAAGTTTTGTTTTGAATGATAGCTTAAGGGGAATGTGCTCCATTCCCTCAGGAAAGGCTAGTATAAATAGCCGAAAGTGTAAATGAGCAAGGATGCTCTATTGTCAAGATAAGAGAAAAAATGAGTATGCCTTGAGGATCACATGAGAATGATTGTGAACAATGATGAGTTGAATGATTTTAAAGTAAATATGTATGTGAGCGGTTAAATATACATATGGTAACTAGACATAGGCTTATGATTATGCATATGGTTAAGTACATCATGGATGTAAGTTAACAAAAAAAGGAATAGGTGTGGATAAATAATTTGGTTGCATAACAAAGATGCATGTTTATATTCCTTATGGAAATATTTGGTAAACAACTGAAGCTAACTTGAGGTTGAGGCCATCACAGATAGTGAAGGATATGCAATAAGGAAGTTGCATGCTGGAGGAGTCCCTTGTGGAGGAATTGTGTGAAGTATTTGTTAGAAGAATAGAGTCACCACCTTAATGACTACTGAGAATTGAGCAGTGGACTATATATATATATATATATATATATATATATANNTCCTAACACAGACTTCACACGGTTCCTTGTATATATATATATACAAGGAACCGTGTGAAGTTTGTGTTAGGAGAATAGAGTCACAACCTTAATGACTGCTGAGAATTGAGTAGTATAATTGGACTGCAAGTCCATTGCTCAATTCCCAACAGTCATTAAGGTGGTGACTCTGTTCTCCTAACAAATATTTCACACAGTTCCTCCACAAGGGACTTGATTACATTCTAAAACAAAATGTATTAGTGGAAAACTAACAAAGAAATGTTGACCATTCTGATAACCGGATGGTAATGTGCAGAGTGCACAGATTCATGATTCATTATGAATAACAATTTTTCTATTGGAGCATGCTGATGTATCCAATAGGTTAGGGTGAGCCTAACCAAGGTTTCTCAAGGAAAATAACAAGAAGATTCCAACAGGGAGTAGATTGCATAAGCAAAGAAGGAGAAAAAGGGGGGATACGTTTCTCACTTTAAGGACTCTGAATTGTTTAACGAAGTTGTAAGCATTAAAAGAGAAACTGTGAACACAAATACAATTGGTAAAAGGAAAATAAACCAATGAGTATGTTTAAATGAATCAGCTTGATTAAGCCATGTTAAGTAAAGGTGGTGAGGCCTTGGAATAACTCAGCTGAACTGAAATTCCCAGGCAGTGTAGAAGGAGTTGCAAAAGGGGTATATCCCTTAACTCCTTTGTTGTTGTATATTAAGTTTTCTCTGGGATGGGGAATTGGTGTGCTGATGAAAGTAAATGTTTTGACACCATAGTGATGATGGTTGTATGACTGTAGAAACAATTGAGAATTTTTGGTGTTGCAATCATGAAAAACATTAAGGATAATGTGACGAAGCACATGAAGATACGTTATGACATATCCGAAAATGTTTTACTGACTAGAATTCTATGATGCAGGCCTTTTTATTTTACATGATGACTAATATATTGTGATGTATGTCATGTATAGAAGGAAATTGGAGCTGTTGAGAAAGACAATTGCCAATGATGGACAGCCTCAAGCAAAGGAAGTCTATGCTAGTCAAGGAAGAGTTATAATCCTTGCAAGAAAATGCATGAGTAAGGAGTACTGTGAGTAAAATGACCAATCTAGGGATATTGGGAATAAAGGTGCTCATAGTTAGCACATTGCATGAAATGCATTGAGGAAATACATGTTTTCATAAGAGGACAAGCAATGGATTGCCCATTAAGGAAGGAGGACCTTCCAATACTCTACTTGAATTGTAGAAGTGTTAAAGAAAATATAATTTTTGGGTGGTCACGAGTGTTGACACCCTGGTTACTGATGAAGGAAGAATGTTTGGGTGAATTCAAGAGAAACTTTTTAGTTTCATATGTGTTGATTTGGGATCGTGATTATCCTGTAGAAGGTAGCATAGTCCTATTGTAAGAGTGAATGAGAATGATTAAACCTATGGTGAAGAGGTTGGTTGAGCCCTAACACACCATGGCAAGGTGCTTGTCATAAGTATGAAAAACTTGAACCCAACGTAATGGTACATTGGGTATGGGCGTGGCCATGAATATTGGTACACTAATTAAATTCAACTGATATTTGAGTTGCATTTGGAAAAAAATGGCATGTTGGGAAGGATGCATATGTAAATAATGATAATTCATTTTTCTTTGTACCCTCGAATAGATGAAAATAACATGGGCTGTTAGTATGCATAGTTCTAAAAATACAATGAGCAAGAAAAATAACAATTTGTTTAGTTGAAGAAAGTTGAAATTGCAGGAAGAAAAGGGTCTTGGATATGGTGATATTGTAAGCCCATAAGGAAGACCAATTGCATGCTGAGATAAACGGCTATGGTGAGGAAAGTCCCATACTTGTGAATTTGGTTCCTGTGCATAACAAATATGAAAATAAGTGTGGAATTTGGAAATTTGTGGGTAACAGATTTGTAAGAAAATTCTGAATTTGAAATTGATGATAATATCTAATAATTTATGTATACATGTGAAATAGGTGAGATGAAAAATATTTGTCTCGGGAGGACAGGTGAAGGCTGTCAAGATGGAAGGCATGAAAAATGCTATTGTTGATACAAGAGAACCCTATGGTAAGCGATGATAGCCCTAGAATATGTTGTGTTGTGGCAACACAAGCCAGAGGGACGCCTCAACAGAGAAAGTCTAAGGGACACATCTACTATAAGGCTTAATGAAGTCTTTAGAACTCTTCATGTGTGAGAAATCCTTGGAAAGGCAAGATGGATCGCCCAAGGAAATGTATAGCAGAAAAGGGGATGCTTGAGCCTGGTTCTGGTCCTAGAGGGTGAGTGACTACAAGGGAGAGGAGACTTTGATAATTCTTATAAACTATTGACTGGGATCATGCGCACAATGGCTATGTCAAGGAAAAATAGTGAGTTGATATAACACGACGACCATATGGATGCAAATTCAAGAACTGGACAGATAAGTGTTGTGCTAGATTATGAAATTTTCCTCTTGAATTTTACACAACAATAAAATGTTTTCGCATGTAATTGTGATTAATATGCTTGTTGTCCAAGATTATTGAAGGCGGGTGATGAAGGCCAAGATCCTGGAAAAGACCTGACCAAGAAAGAGGATCAAGATTTCTGAAGCAGCTGAATGACAAAGGCGTGACAGGTGTTACTGAGAAAGAACACCGAGAACGATGTTCCTTTTAGGGGGGAGGGGATTGTAATACCCCTGTTTCCCCCATCTTGTAATTAATCATTAATTATGATCACCATGCTATGGCATAGGAAAAATGTAAATGTATTATTTATATTTCCAATGATTGACTGTGGGGATGAAGCCTTGAAGTATTGGCCATGATATCACTAGAGGAAAGAGTGAGGAAACATTAGAGATGGTTCATTATGTCAAAATGACCCAAATTCTCCTTGCTGAAATAATAAGCCTCATCCAGATATCAAGGAAAAATAAGTTAATGAAAGAAAGGTTGGTGGTTGAACAATCAACTACCCCCATGAATGAGAACATGGAGGGTTTGGATGAGGAGACATAAAACTTCCAGCCCGAAGTACCATAGAGTGCAGTCTTCCTATAGGCCCAAACTGACCCGAGTTTCTTCAAACAGATGGAACATGACAAGTCCATAACCTTCCTGGGGAGGAGAAAGGCATAAAAAGAATACACGTGAAAGAAGATAGGGAGGGATACCGTGTCCACAGGGGGCGTGGGATATAGATATGCTAAGAGGAAGAAAGGAAAATAATAAGTTGTTCTCGTTATTGGAGGGAACCCAAGAAAACCTAGCCTCAGCAAAGGGTCACAAGATTGATGTTGAGGGAGCATCCGATAAACCTCACAGAGGCTATGCTAGAAAAAGAATCTTTGAGAAACTGCAAAATTTCCCTAGTGATATCATGGCTTGGCACAGGGGTGGTCAGAGTGCTAAGAATGAATACCTATGATCCTATGGTTGGGTGGAAAGGAGAACACTCATAGTTATTTGGTTGATGATCGACTGTAACAAATAAGTATTTTTTTTACCGTGTGCACTTGTATTGAAATGCATGATTTGAATGTCTGAGTTTTTTTTATCTCTGAGTTAATTGGGTAATGTTATGTTATCTATTTTTAGAGTTTATATGCATGTGTGTGTATTTCATAGTTGAATGAATGAACCTTTGATGTTTTATAATTTTCAATTGTTTCTCTTCTGAAATCCTGGTGCAACAAGTGTGCAATGGCCATGCAAGGAGTGCGAAGGCAGAATCGTTTTTAGATTCAATAGCTTAGGAGAGATAGCATGAAGTTTCGTAGAGTGAGTGAAAGGAGTGCACATATACTTTTCTGAGTATAAAGGGCTCGAAGGAGAGACCCATGCAAAGTGTGCACAGGGCCAACACTTCGTGAAGTGTTGAAAGGATATTAAGGCGAGCAAAAGCAAGAATTGCGCACAAGATTATTCTAAGTCTCAAGATCAGGAGAAAGAATGCAAAGCATGTGCCAGAGCCCAAGTATTTTAAATCTGATGAAGCTTAGGAAAGACAACGAGATTTATTTCTCAAAAGGGAGGATTTATTTGTTTGGAGGACGAGTGGATGAGATCTGTTCAGGAGGAGCCAAATTCTTTCACGGCCATTGGATTTGGAGAAGAAGCAAGGGTGTTAACCCCTCGAAGTCCTTCGAACTTTGCGAGCTCGACGAATTTTGTGTGCTGAAGTTAATCTAGGAAATTGGTAGTAGAGGGACACATGTTCACAGATCAATGGTTATCCAAAAGTCCATATTATCCAGCGAAATCGAAGTGAAACCGCAAGAGCGTGCAAGTTTTTTGAAGCTCTGAAGGCTGAAGCAAATCCTGACCATTGGCGTCAAGTGCACGTGGTAAAAAATCATGTGTGGTTCAGAGTTCGACGCTCTGGAAGATCTGAGGTGTGTAACTCATGGATTATTTTAGGGGCTAAATTTCGTTCATGGGCTAATTTTCCATGGTTTTTCCAAAAACGAGATTCGCTATTTTAAAAATTATTCGCCCAAATTCTATAGGATAAAATTATTTTACCTTAAAAATCGCCAAAATTTTATAAAAAATATATAAAATCCTTATAAATTTTAATATTTTTACAAAAATATCGCCAAACATTTATAGTTGGCATATGAAGGATTAGTAAGATTCGCCAAGGTTTCTACATTTTAAAACAAATTCCCATCCTTAAAATCACCCCTAGGTGTGTTTCCTTTTGGATTGAGAACTCCCGAAGGCTGAAGTAGATCTCGACCACCCATTCTTAAGGACATGTGGACTATTGATCAAAGTCCTTCGTGTGTTCAGATTTCAGAACTTCGAAAGGAAGTGTGGTTCAAGGCATGGAAATATCTAAAGCCTGGAGAATAAATAGGTCGTTGATCTGAGGTAAGCGTCAATCGTCTGATCTTCTAGTTTGGAGTTCACACATTCAGAAGTATTACATGTTGGAGCAGGTAAAACCTCTGAATGTCAGAGTCATGAAGTAACGTGAACCGTCGATCCGAGGATTCTTATGGATTGATCTAATGATTACATCTAGGCCATGGTCAGCCCGACACTAACCACTCTGGGAGTAAGGAGGAAGTTACACCACGGATCCCCCGAATGACGAAGTTATGAAGTAACGGAGGTCGTAGATCAAGGGATCTACATGGACGCATCTCGATTGGGAGATATAAGGGTGTAGGAAGTCCATCATTCTGGAGTGATGTGGCACAGTGACATCATCTAGGGTGATGTGGACCCATGATCGATGTGCCATGTGTCACCTGGATTTGTACATTTCATAGGTCCTATGTGCCCATTTAAACGTGACACATGTCACCCACTATAGGGGCCATGTGTTATCTCTGCCTTGCCATGTGTCACCCCTGGCACTCACCTATTTGGTCCATTTGGTGAGTGGAGTGCTCGAGACCCACTTGTCCTTGCCTCCATGTTTAGAATATCACCATGTGCGAGGGTGGACCCTTCGGGAGTCTGAAACTTCAGGACTTCGAAGGTTTGGGATGCAGTGTCATGGGTAAGTTGAAAGGCCCGAACATCGGAGCCACATGGAGAGATTTTGGGATCCTTCGGGAGTTCGAGAATTTGGGACTCCAGAGGAAATGCATGCAGAAAGGAGAAGGGGTGTTCAGTGCCGAAGTGTCGAACGTTGAATTCCCCTCTATCCTGGGTGTTAGATGAGGATCAAGTCCCTCTGTTGGATTGGATGGTGGATGGACCTTCCCTATGGGAGGTAGGAACCTAAAGATGGCATGAATGAGATGGACCAACATGGCCCTCAACTAATAATGCCCGAAGAACTTCTGGAGGCCATAACTTGCAAACCAGAAGTCGGATTTTAGCCTGGAAGCAGTCGTTAGAAAGCTACGGGTGAGTAGAAGAGGATGAAGACCCTAGGTATGGGATTCAAGACGATTAGAGTAAGAAAATTTTTGATTCCCCATCCATTGAAAGGGTACTTAGGGGTCAGGTGTGTTACATAAATAGTAGAAACAAAAATAAGTCGAAGAAGGTGAAAGCAAATCCATTACCATGGACAAGATCGTTGGAAAAATATTTGATGTTGATAGAAGAAGAATTCGGTTAGAAAGAGGAAAAGGTAGATGAGGAAAATTTGAAGGTGTTTTCTTCAGATGTGGGAATTTAAATGCCAAGAAAATTTGAAGGATGGAAGAAGACAAGAATGGAGAATTAATATTGTTGAAGTAGAAGTAGTTGTAGCAACAACTGAGGTGGTGGAATTGAGAGAGGAGAGGGAATAAAATTTGACAATGAGGAAAATGTTGTTGCAACTTGACAAAGAGATTGAGAAAAAAAAACAAAAAATAGGAATATACTCTTCAAACAAATTGTAAGAAGAAGGTAAGTGTTGTAATTTAATTACTGACGGTGGTAGTTCAAAACATTTAGTGTCTAATGAACTTGTTCACAAATTCAAATTTAAGTGTACATGTCGTATAGAAGTATATAAAGTGTCATGGTTGCAAAATGGGAATAGGGTCATTGTGAGGGAGAAACACTTGATTAATTTTAGCAAGCAAGAGTGTCTCTTCCCATTTACCAAGAATATATAATCCTACAAGAAAGAGGCTCTCGCTTTTGTATTAAAATTGTCACAAGAGGAAAACAAAACTAGTCATAACTTGCACTTCAAGCTCTAAAGGGAAAAGTATGCCATGATCAATAAAAAATATTTCTATCCATATTATGTCAAGTAATAGTTGAGTAAAATCCATACCAATGGTAGAAATCTATCCAAAGTATCATTATGCTGAGTTTGGAAATGCTACCAATAGATTTGACTTTGATGCCAAGGTTGACTTAACAAAAGGAAGGGTTAGATAGGATTTAGTTGGGTTGTTCCTTATCCATTCCCATAAGAGACAAAATTGAGAATTTGTCCACAATATACCCTAAAAGTTTAGTAATAGAAACAAAAATGAAATGCTAGGTGAAGGAATGAGAATTTTCTAACCCTAAATCATGGCCACTAAATTAAACTATGAGTTGGATAAAGGGAGAAACAAACAAATTTAAGTTACATGCAAGAGAAAATACAAAGTTGATCATAATCATTGATTATATTTAACAAGGTTTGCATGCATTCTCATGAAACTCAAAACCACCATTACTCAAGCAACACATGCACAAATGAAGGAAAACTAATGGTTATTATAGTAAGTTGAGGATGACCTCTTTCCATTTTTTCTTTGAAGTTTATGGATGAGCTTTATCCATGGTAGCCTCTACTTTCCAAGTTGCACCCTTTCAAACCAAAACTAATTCCAATTGATCATGCTCTCTGAGATAGCGATCACAGTTGAAGGGAACTCAAATCAAGTGTTGAAACTTGGATCCCCTTTAGATTTGAAAGCTAAAGGAATAGGCTTAAGCATATAACTTGAATTATGCATCCCCCCTACCATAATTCACTATGTTTATACTAACAAAATTAATCATTGTTGCATGCAAACGAGGATTTTACGTTAATGGTGCCAAATCAGACTCTTGCAATGCACAACACATAAGGGTCAATCAAACCATGAAATGGTATATGGATCCAAGATTGAAAAACAATGGATTTTCCCTCCACCCCTCCACCATGGATATGTGTGAAAGTCATGACTCATTTCCCAAATTCAATATTTCAAAACTACATATATTAAGGTGTTGTTATTGTGATGTTGGCCTTGAATTAAGTAGTTCCAATTTTCATAAACTTGCAATGTACCAATGAATATAAACTTGGATGGTGATCCTCTATGTGCAATGTGATCCTTATAGGATTTATTTGCAATGAGTTTCTTTACACATGGATTCCATATCATACTTATATGTGATAGGAGGCCTTTAGACTTGGAGAAATTTTGTAGACATATTAATAGGGCTATCTTGTTGCATGTGATCAAGCTTAACTTAAATCAACATATAGAAGCATAGAAATAAATGTTATAAACATCCACCATATCAAGTTCTTTATAAGCATTACAACTACATATCATCATAATTAAAGACTAATATAAAACTTGTACTTCACCTCCGTACACCAACCACTTGCATTTCTTTCATGAAAACATAGGCAACCATGAATTAGATAAACATATATCACAAATGAAGCAATAATTACTAATAATAATGTGAATTCCATCATGAAAGTTGATGTATCATAGGCTCATCGGGAAAACCATGCATCAATAAACTGTGATAGATCCATCATTATGATATTAGTGCACACTAGGAGGATGCCCTATAATACCTAATGGGTGATTTGGATTGAACCAAGGCGATATTAATACATCTTAGGGTTCGAAAGGCATCTTGAAAATTTTGGCTAGGTAGCTTCATTGAAAAAAATTGCAATTATATGTGTGTTGACCATTTTTAAGGTCAACAACACCTCCTATGATTTATCCATAATATACACATTGAGTAGATGAGTCGACACATTTGTAGAGGGTTTTATTTTGACTCCATCCTTGAAGGAAACATTCTTAAAAAATGATGACACCTTATGGTCCACCACTCCTCCACATAATTGTAGTACCAAAATGATGGTTGAATCTTTGCATATTTTATACTCAAATAACAAATATTGGTCCTTATTTGTTTACCCTCAAAATGAAGGAACCACTGATCCATGGGAATTCCCTATAAAAATTCTAGTTTATACTTAATATCTACCATATAATTGGTGGAATTCACCGAAAATAGTAAGGTATTCCCAATGAGAGACTTAACCATGATCAAAATCTAGCATGTATAAGAGGAGTTTCACTAAAAACTTATTGAGAAGTCCTATCCCTCAAGGTTTTCATTTAATAAACACCCAATGGGTAACAATGTACCTCATAACAAATTTACATGATTATGTCAACTAAGCAGAAATGGCATAATCCATTCATCATAGAATAAGAAAGTAATCCACATACAATTTTTTTTGAAAGGTCTATCAATATCTTAGCTCAATAATCTCCTAGCATCTTCTGTATGTAGGTCTTGTTTTCTTCTAAAAAATATAGCTATAGTGTTTTAGGGTTAATGTCCTTAATATTTTTTATGAATCACATTATAAATTGATCACAATGACGATTCCATGATCATTAAGGTTATAGAAATCATCTAAAAATGATTCTTTAGTCTATAAACTTCTCGCTTCATTATTTGCATATGCATGGATACTCAAAAGGTCACAAGGACTTCAAATGTACACACCACTAACCTTGAGTAAAAAACATGATACAATCCATCATAATCTAGAGGTGAATACCTTAGAAAAATCATTAATATATCCATGATAGTTACACAGTAACCTATGCATCACATTCATACATGTTTAAGGGGGTGGGGGGAATGAGTGCATTTTCCCTTCAAGTAGGTCAATCAAGGACTAAAACATGATCCATGCCAACTCATAGCTTATATAACCATCTCTAAAAATCTAGTAATAACATTCACAAAATATTCCAAGCCTTATGATGCAAAACAAGCACACTTTTGTTAGGGTATGGAGGATTTGAGTAGCTCTTTCTTTAAGGACACAATTTCAAAGAAATGATATTAAAATTATTCAAAACCATCATGATACATCACTAATCCTTTTGATATGTGTTATTAAACTTTTGTTATAGTTTACACCCCTTTTTACCTTCATTCCAACTCTTAAAACCCAAAACATTCATTAAAACAAGTCCAAATAAGCCACTATAGGACATGACTTCTAGTCATATAAGGAAACATTGCAGTTCTGACGGTGTGATGCTAGGTTTCCTAGAATGCCTCAAAACTCTTGAATTATGACTTGGGAAATCTACATAAACTCTTCCAAAATGAGCTATTTAATAAGGGATGATTAATTCAATAGATATACATAAATGAATCATGCCTAATTATCTATGAGAATGCATGCCAATATTTTCAATCTTGAAAACTCATAAAATAACAAGAAATACAATGTCCACCTACAAGAAAATTGGTTCTAGATTTCGTATCTTAAAAGGATTTTTTTTTATCAA
>JASDQU010106382.1:20905-31473 GCA_032191745.1 Picea mariana
GAATGATCTCCAAGATTTCGGAGATTTAGATGATGATGTCACGAACTTGGGTGATGACTGCACACAACCTTACCTAACTAGAGAGGATTATGAAAAATCTCTAAACACTCAACAATTGTCTATTGAGGGTGAAGAAAGAGATTATACTTACCTTTGTAGTTATCAAGAAGAAACCAGTATGATAATGGCCGAGGTACAACCTAGGTATAACTTGAGATCTAAGGGTAAGCCTATTTCAACTACTCAACCTAAGAAAATTCTCCCAAGAGGTCAAACTTATGAGCCTACCCCAGAAGAAACCGTGTTACCTAACAACAAAGCGAAAGTAGTAAACGCGTAAGAACCCGAAGTAGAAAAGGTTGAGACTAAAACACAGGAAACTGAAGCGGCTAATACAAATACACCTTTAACCAAGATCATGAGCAATAAGGTAGTCCAGACAAATAAGTTGGAAAAGAAGGATTCAGAAGTCCCAACTAGAGAAACAGACAAGGTGAGTGGTGTTTTCAGTTTCGAAAATGAGATAAATAAAATTAAGATACCAATTCCTCTGGTAGAGTTAGCGAAAAACCCAGTTTATCGAAAGCAGATTACCAAAGTGATAGGCATTTCAGAGCTAGAAAGCCAATCTGACGTTTTGAACCTGGAAGATGATAAGACCAACATCACTTTTGGTCCACATTTTGAAGGATCCAAAGACACTTTTGCTCCCTTTTATATCACCTTAAACGTGTACGATCAACTGCTACATAATTGCATGCTAGACTCCAGAGCCTCACATAACGTGATGCCTAAAATTATTATGGACAAATTGGGTCTACAGATCACCAGACCTTACGGAGATCTTTACTCATTTGATTCGAGAAAATTTAAGTGTATGGGAATGATAAAGGATTTAGTAGTCACCCTGGCACAAGTCCCAGTTAAGAGCATCTTGATGGATGTGGTCATTGCTGATATTCCCCCCAAGTACGACTTATTGTTGTCTAGGTCATGGGGATCCAAGATGGGGGGTTCTCTTCAACTGGATATGACGTACGCCACAATTCCTGTGTTTGGTGGGAAATTTACTCGGTTGTACAGGGAGATGAGGTTAGCATATACAGTAAGCGACCCTCAAAATCCGAACAATTTCCCTATTTACATTGCAGATCAAGATTTAGGAAATTGTATCTTATCTTTTGACGACAGTTTAGATGGTTGCACAGAGGAAAACGATATAGAGCATGAAGAGTCAGGTTACATGACCGAGGATATGTGTAGCACCGATATCTGGAAAATGTTTTTTGACAATGCCTCGTCTTGCGAAGGGGCTGGTGCAGGAGTGCTTTTTGTGGCACCTAAAGAAAGGTTCGTTGTCCCTTTTTCCTACAGACTATAATGGGATATAGATTATACTAACAATGTATGTGAATACGAAGCCTTGGTCTTAGGATTAGAGCCTGCCCGGAGGATGAAAATAAAAAACCTAGAGGTATACGAAGATGCGGAGTTGATAGTCAAACAAATAAATCGACAATACCAAGCCAAGCATCCCAGATTAAGATCATACAAAAATTGTTCCTGGGATCTGATGGAAAACTTTTTCTCGTCTGTAAATGTCCACTTCATCCCACGCACAGAAAACTTACAAGCTGATGCATTAGCTAAAGAAGCTTCAACTTTCACTCCTCCTACAACCTTTAAATTGAAGTATCACATAGAGATAAGACACAGACCATCTATACTGGATAATATCTAGCACTGAAAGGTTTTTGAGGATGATGAACAAATTAAGAAGTTTCTTGAAGCAGTAGGTGAATTTTCTAAAACTCACGTGGATCAAGAAAATCAAAATGACCAGATATGGATCATGCAAGAAGGAGAGGACCCTCAAGCTTTCCAAGACAAAATCGCAAATCATCGCATGCTGGTCCTAAAAAATAACCAGATTTCGAAAGGACTGATCCCTCTGGAAAGACTGTTTGATCAAAATGACATACCTGTAAAATCCACCTTACAACCCCAACCAGAAGAGGTTGAAGACTGTGACATAAGAACCGAAGAAGAGTCCAGAATGGTTAAAATATCTAAACTCCTCCCCCCTGAAATAAAAGGCAAGTATAAGGACCTACTCAGACAATTTACAGACATTTTTTCCTGGTCTTACGACGAGTTAAGAACCTACGACACTACCGTGATCGATCACAAGATACCTCTAAAGCCTGGGGTCAAACCCTTTAGACAAAAGCTTAGACAGATCAACCCCATTTTATTGCCTGTGATCGAGAGAGAAGTGAAGAAGATTTTAGAGGCGGAAATTATAGTACCTCTGAGATATTCCGACTGGGTGGCAAACCTGGTCCCGGTCAGAAAAAAGAGTGGGAAAATTAGTCTGTGCGTGGATTTTAGAAATCTAAATAAGTCCTCCCTTAAAGACAACTATCCGCTGCCTAAAATGGATCATGTGCTAGAAAGGGTAGTTGGGGTGAACAAAATGTCTATGATTGACAGTTTCTCTGGATATAATCAAATTGCCATGAATGAACAAGATAAAGAAAAAACAGCTTTTACTACCCCTTGCGGTACGTTCATGTATGATAAAATGCCTTTCGGTTTGATGAATGCAGGAGCCACATTCCAACGCGCTATGGACATCGCTTTCATCGGAGAGAGGAATAAGTTCGTAGTCATCTATCTCGATGATTTAACGGTTTTCTCCAAATCCGACGAAGAGCATTTGGTACATCTTAAACAAATATTCGAAAAATGCCGCAGGTTTGGTCTGTCCTTAAACCCCAAGAAATCACACTTCGCCATGCAAGAAGGTAAAATTTTGGGTCATATTGTATCTAAGGATGGAATTAATATTGATCCTAAGAGGGTTGAAGCGATAGACACTATAAACATTCCTAGAAATGTAAAAGAAATTCAATCTTTCTTAGGAAAAATAATTTTTTTACAAAGATTTATCCCAAATTTCGTTGAAATTGTGAAATTGATCATAGATATGTTGAAAAAGAACAGTGAAGTAAAGTGGACAATAGAGGCCAAAGCGTCGTTCGCACACATTAAGAAAGTCATAGCCGAGGCACCTGTATTGGCAAGCCCTGATTATTTAAAAGATTTTCTTATTTTCTCGTTTGCCTCCGAACACACGATTGCTGCGGTGCTCCTCCAAAAAAACGAAGAGGGTTTCGAAAAGCCGATCACCTTTTTCAACAAGAGCCTCAGAGACGCAGAACTTAAATATGATATAATAGAAAAACAAGCGTATGCCATGGTAAAAGCACTGAAGGCATTTAGAACATATGTATTACACTCCAAGATAATCGCGTACGTACCTACAAGTTCTGTGAAAGATATTTTGGTACAACCAGACATCGATGGGAAAAGAGGACGATGACTTGCCAATATTCAAGAATTTGACCTGGAAATCAAAACTACTAAATTGATAAAGGGACAAGGCCTGGACAAACTTTTGGTTGAATCAAATCTCAGAGCTCTGGAT
The DNA here is from genome assembly GCA_032191745.1 of Picea mariana. Classification (NCBI taxonomy): domain Eukaryota; kingdom Viridiplantae; phylum Streptophyta; class Pinopsida; order Pinales; family Pinaceae; genus Picea; species Picea mariana. The sequence continues at coordinate 24,396 of JASDQU010106382.1, forward strand.
ATAAATTGCCTGTAGGAATGTGAGGAAGACATGAACATAAACGAGCTTGATGAACAAATGCAATTAAGATCGAGGAGAAGTTCGTATCATCAGAATGGTACAGAAACATAGTATCCTATCTGCTGACTCTAAAATGCTCGAGTGAACTATCGCCATCAAAAGACAGGACTTTAAAGATTCATGCGGTTAAGTATTGTATTGCCGAAAATCAACTATATTGGAAAGACCCACTTAGTTTCTTGTTAATCTGCTTAGTCGAATCGAAAACATAAAGGGTTATAAGTGAATTTCACAAAGGAGTGTGTGGAGGACATCACTCTTGGAGGGCCATAGCTTACAAAATTCTGAGGGCTGGGTATTACTGGCCAAAACTTTTCTCAGACATTAATGCCAAGGTCCGCGCCTATAACGCTTGTCAGCTATTTGTAGGAAAACAGAAACTCCCGGACTACCTTTAGTTCCGGTCAAAACTGAAGCCCCTTTTCAACAATGGGGGCTAGATTTTATAGGAGAGATTAATCCACATTCTAGCACCCAACACAAGTGGATCTTAACTTCCATAGACTACTTTACTAAATGGGTAGAAGCTATTTCAACCAAAAGGGCAACTGGCTCAGTGGTAATAGATTTCTTAGAAGACAATATCTTGTCAAGATTTGGCTGCCCCCGAAATATAGTCACAGATAATGCCCAAGCTTTCAAATCTATGGCTATGACCAGCTTCTGCCAAAAGTATAATATCGTTCTTGGCCATTCTACAACGTACTACCCCCAAGGAAATGGACTGGCCAAGTCGTCTAACAAAAGTCTGATTAATACAATTAAGAAAGTGTTGGATGAAAACAAAAAGTATTGGCATGTGCATTTAAAGTACGCCTTGTGGGCGAATCACATAGGCACTAAAAATTCTATCGGCATTTCCTCTTTTCAGATGGTATATGGGACAGACGTGGTGTTACCTATAAATTTAGCGTTCCCCGTGATAAAATTATGGCAAGATCAGAAAGAAGAACCTAATCATGTCACCATGAGGATAAACCATCTAATCGAGGTTCAACAACACAGGGTCGAAGTAGATGAAAGGTTGCAGAAATATCAAGACGACATGAAGGAATTATTTGACCGCAGGGCAAAGGACAGAGATTTCCTCCCAGGTGATTTAGTTTTAAGGTGGGATGCAAGGAAGGAAGAAACATCGAAACATGGTAAATTCGATCACCTCTGGTATGGGCCATTCAGAGTCTCGGCTCTCGAAGGAAAAAATTATTTCCTACTAGAAAATCTAAACGGTGAAGTCCTCAACGCCCCTATCAATGGGCGTTATCTAAAGCATTATATNAAAAAAAAAAAAAAAAAAAACAATTCTGTATATTTCATATATAGAAATTTTTTACACATGTATATATATTTCATAACGCATTCCTATTTTGATTTTCTTTTCTTTTAGTAAATTATCGAAACTTTTCAAAAAGCCTCGATAACCTTTATATTTGCCTTTTTACAGGTTTCCAGCTGCAAACAAAACGAGCAGAAGAGGTACACAGAAAGTCACGTATCGGAAAATAAATTGGCTTAAACAGGTGATAAAAAATATTTTTGATAGTTTGAAAAGAAAATGAAATAGTAAGATATAAAGGTGAGATTTCTTGAAAGACTTGTTCTGAAGGGCTATCAAAGAAAACCAAGATAACCTCATAAGATACAACAACATCGGCTGAACTAATAAATAAAAGAACATTTCCATGGTTAATCGTTTACGAAAGAATAAAATGAAATAAACAAGTCATTCAAAGTAAAGCGCCCCCGAAAAAGAATTTCAAGAGTCAGTTTTGATTTTTTGACCTCTGTTTTTTAATTTACAGATCTCTATGTCACCCTTTTCTGCTTTCGGGTTTACCTTTTGAAAAAGCCAGCATCTTTCCGGTTTCACATATGTAGGGGGAAGAGATTACGTTTTAACCTCGAGAGCTTCAAAGTAGATTGTGAAAAGTAAGTTGGTCTTCACAACTCCTCGGTCCCTTGCTAAACAAAGTGACGCTTAAGTGATCCTGACCTTTCTAGTTTTTTCAACAATTTCGGAGGATTGAGGCTTGCTCAAATAGAACACTCCAATAAATTAATTTTCCCCTTTCTCCCTGTGAACGAAGGTGTTATGAAAGTTAAGGGAAGGTTGGTACCAAGTAATCAAAGTAAGTTGACAGACCTATAATGAAAAATATTACATAGATATCAGCCCTCATATAAACTGATTGCCCCCATCATCGTGCTCTAAAACAACAAATTATAAGACAGGTGGTGAAAGGAAATTTAGAAATGATTGCCCCCATCTAGTCCAAAAGGTGATGAAAGGAAATTCAGAAATGATTTCCCTCGTCTCAGCATTTAAATGCATAAATATATTCCGAAGTGGTGAAAGAAAATTCAGTAAAAAGGGCCAGATAACTTCACCGGGGTACTGAACAGGCTCGCTGGCAGTGAAGCAATATCTGAGATATCTGTAAGGCTGTTATACATGAATATGACTCTACTCTGATAACCAATTCTTTTTAAAACCTGATCTACATCCCAAGTTCAGACAGGGCTTCCTGATTAAAAACATATAATTTTCTTCTTTTGATGCAAGCCGATAACCATAAGATCTGTTGGGTCTCCTAGAACTGATTTGATTATCTCAACGCAGAACTGAATTCAATAATGAGAAGGAGAAAGTCGTGAAAGGGATTACAGCTAAGTGCAAAAAGTACCTAAGTTTTGAAAGCTTTTCGAAGGTAAAAGACAAAGTCCTTTTTCCCCTTCGGTATCCTGTTCTAAGGAACATTTTCGCTGGATTAAAGCCATTGACTCCATTTACCCAATATAGGCATGTGGTCTACTGTTCTTCCCGTCTTGTAGGAAAACGGGATCCCTAGTTGGAGCCTATGTTGGAGCCGCCTTTGTTTTTTTTTAGCATGTTTAAAATTTCATATCTTAATGTTTGAAATCGAAAACCAGTTTTCATATTTTTCCCAAAATCTCAGAAGTCTCATCGCGCAAGCAACGACAGTTATCATACTCTTAAGGTAAGATTTATTTTTTAATCATTTAAACGAGTCTCTACTTTTGAACCTCAGGCTGTCGCATGTCGGAAGTTATAGATCACATAGTTTACAAGTCCCGAGGGGCGAAACGATGAACTAATTAAATTTTTTTTTTTTACCCAGATCATTACCGAGAGTAAAAATACTCTAAATCGCAGTTAAGCATCATCGGGATTTCGTGTCTCGGCGTTTGCTAACTCCAAAAGTCTTACCGTCGTAACCCCAATAGCTGAAACCACGAGATTCTTGTTTTAATAACCCAGGTTAATGTTAAAGGTAAAAGGTTTAGCCACGGTTAAGCTCCTTCGGGAATTCGCAACTCGACGTATTTTCCCTCAAAAATTATACCTTCAAAGCACCGAGTCGCGATGAAAATAGAAACGTAATTAATTAAACACCTAATCTGGTTTTATCCTCCAATTTAATTAAATCTTTTCATCGCGATCTCGCAATTTCGCAACTCGGCATACGAGCCTCCTGGAAGCTATACCTTCGAAGCTCCGAGTCGCGAAATCGCGATATAAATAACAACGTAATTAATTAAATGCCATGGTTACGTTTTTTATTAACCAAAGCTAATTATAGCAATCTTGGGTCTTAGAGGTTCAAAGGGTTAAAGCGAAATCTCCCGATGAGGCGAATGCCGAGAGATTAATTAACAAAAAACAAAACAAAAAAAAGCCCGATTAATTTAGCTAAGCCAACATTTTCATTGTTTTAATACGAAAATTAATATGCACAGTCTCCAAGGCGATTTTAAACTTTCTTTGCACCAACTTGCATTACGAAATGTCAAAATTTATGACATTAATTAGAAATGAGGCGAATTGACAAGTAAGGGTTTGCTTTTTATTGCTAAATTTATATTTAAGAACGATTTGACAGTTCTGTCCCTAAGGATGACCTAGTTTTAAATAGTCGAAGACATGGATTTTTTATTTTGTTGTTTCAAATTTCATTTCTATTCTACGCAGAGCCAACTTTTCGCGAGCGAACTAATTTTTGTATGTATACATATTTTTATCGTAGGAGAGCTAAATTAGAATCCCCCGCCATGGCCCTGCGAAAAGCGTCTAAAGCCAATGTTGAGGTTTCAGGACAAGGTTCAGACAACGTTTTAGATACTTCACCTCGAAGTGTCGACTCTGTCAGGACCTGGTCATATGTTTCTGAGGTTCTACACTCTGAATTGGTAGATCTTTCGGATGATTCTAGTGAAAATGAAAAAGACGACCTGATCACCAAGTATAAGATCGTCATCCAGGCTCAAATGCATAAAGTAGTGGCTAGGCCACGTCTGCTCCCTTATTACGATATGGTCCGGTCGACATTAGACCATGTAGATATACCAACCAGAACCATCATCAACGAACAGAGGGTCACCATTGGGACTTTCAGACCCGAACAATTGCAGGCTATGTACAAGTTGTCAGCCGTGTTGGACTTTGTTTACAATGCCGAATTCCTAGAGAATTTTAAACAGAAGGAATGTGTGCAATACGACAAGACTATGTCTGGTTTAATCAAAGATTGGGTTTCACACCCTGCAAAGTTCAGGGAGGACAGTAATGGTATATATTCAATAGCTTCTCTGGAACCACAGTTCAAATATATCGCTATGATGACCTGCAGATTATATGGGAGAGAGGACACCACACATTTTTTCCTTCAGTGGGTGCCTCTAATTCACATGGTTGTCGAAGGTTGTTCCTTCGACTGGGCTAAACTACTGTCTGATAGTTTGACCAGTCGAGTAACATAGTATCGAGCACAAAGGGAGAGCGAAAATATTGCTTCATTCTTTATGTCCGCGTATATCATGGATGACGTGTGTTTTTCGACATCTTTTCCCTTGATGAGTTGGAGTTGGACTCTATTGAAGGCTGAGCCCATCCACGTCTACCATTCAAAGCTGTGGGAAGACAAAGCCTCAGATTTTGTGTATGAAATCTTTAACTGGGTGATGGTACCACTGCATGTCACTATCTTCGGCCACCCGCCACCCAGGATCTCAGACAGTATCGCGGTAAATCTGACCAGTATAGCCGACTGGTACGTGGAAGCAGAATTTTCATATCTTAGGGTTTTCGGTGCTTCTGTTCCTCCGAATGCCTTACCTTTATTCATACCCAATAGGCTGGCTTGCTGTGAGATTGCTAGACAAACCATAATCGGTGGCATAAGCAAGGAGCTTAAGGGATATTCTAAGAAGGTATGGCCACCTTTTCCTATTCATCTGCATTCCTATTCTTTGTTAGATTTTGGGCATGCTAAAGCTGAGGCAATAGCCCTGGAGGACCTGAAATTGGTTCATGTCGAATTCAAAAAGCACGATCCACAGAGGGTCGTAAGTAATCACTTAGCCAGTTGCGGGCTAAAAAGGTTTGAACATGAAAATTCACCCTCGGATGACATTTTTCGAGGCGCGAGATCTTATGCCTAGGTGTTGGCTCGGATACAAGCCCTGACACCCGAAGAGAGGGTCGATGTTTTAAAATTTCAAGAACATCGATGGAGTTGTCTTCCCCCAGTATTGCGGGGTGAAAATCCAATAACAGTAGAGGGGCAGCAAAAAGAAGCCAAAGGCTCAAACGATTTAGCACCCAGAAAAGAAGGACACCAGGACAGGGAGGAGTAAACTAGGAGTCCGAAACCGAAAATAAAATCTCCCGATCCGCCGAAAAAGAAGACTCCAGTTACCACTCCAGGCCAGTCATCTAAGCAAATCGAAGATCCCATCGCCTCCATTACTCCCTTACAGTCAACTCAAGAGAACATAGACACAGGGTGGATTTTCAACGAAGAATTGAGACCTATAAGGATGGAAGAGCTCCCTCCAAATGAGTTCTTTTTTGATAAAAAGAGAAAAGCTGTGGTAAAGAGAGAATTCTATCAAGAAGAGGGATCAACAACCAAGAAGTTCAAGGTGTTGACCGATGGGAAAGACAAGAAGAAAGAAGAGTTTGCGACAGAAATAGCCGATACATTAGGGGCATATGCTACAACAAACCAATTTTCAGTCGGGGTTTTGAAAAATCAGCTGAAGTGAAAAAATCACCTCATCAAAACCTTAGAAGCTAAACTAGCCACAACAGAGGAGGCTACCAAGGACCAGGTAAGCGCAGGAATAGAATAAGCAAGAATGGTCGACAAAAAGGAATTGAGCTGCTCAAAGCTAAGCTCAAACAAGTAGAGTTGGTAGCTCAGACCAGTCAGATGCAGGTGGGCCATCAAAAAGACTTGATTGAGCAGCTACAGGTTAGATTAGAGTTCGTCGAAAGCCAAATCATAAATATCGGGACATTCCAGTCCCAGGCTATGGAGATTCAGAGCAGAGTTTCTGCAGCCCAACAAAGTTTACTTTCCAAGGTAGAGATGATTCAGGACAATTGTCTGCTTATTGATCAAGTATTAGAAAACTTATCTGTCAGAGAGAGAGAAGATGGAGCATCTCGGGTCACATTTCAAGAGGCTGTAATAGCTACGACAAACAGGGAATCGAGAAAAAGTTCTAAGTTTTCCATTTCGGAACAGACCTAAGGTAATATTTTGTTGAAAGAATGGGAACACAGCATATCAGAAGGCAAATTGCAAGCCAAGAAGGTAATGAAATCCTGTGAAGAGGCTTTCGGTTCCATAGATGGAAATCTGTTAGGCATTGATAGCGAGAGTAATGCTGAGACGCTGAGCCAAATGGATATGAAAAAACTCTTGTTTGATATAAATGAAAAAGAAGAAAGAGATTCGGCCGAAATCTCACAAGTGACTATGGCAGACATAGTTCAAATAGACAAATGTATGATTAAACCAAGTGTGCAATTGTGTTCTATTGACACCCTAGACCGACAGATGGAAGAAAGGTTGCCGCAATTAGTCAGAGATTGTTACATTTTTGAGGCCAATTGTCAAGTGGAACCTTCAAGGTTGATATCTCAGCTGGTGGAAAAATGTGTCACTTGTATCGAGCATGCGAGAGGGTAGGCTTCTGGTACCAAATAAAG
>JASDQU010106382.1:69642-90756 GCA_032191745.1 Picea mariana
TAGCTACTGAGGAGGAAGCGAGAGTTGAGAGTTGAAACTCCTGAAGGCCGAAAGGCCGAAATCAATCCTAGCCGTTGATTTGGAAGGGAGCTATGTGTCGACAGATTACAGAGATCTGAGATCGTGCGTGAAAGGAAAAAAAAAGGTCGTTGATTAGACAGTTGGCCAGAGGTAGGTAAAGAATAGACAACAACCATTGATCGAGAGGTATTGCCAAGGAATTGGAGATCAATGGTCGAGTTGGATTGTGGGGCCAGAACTTGCTTGAATGTTAAAAATCTGAGAGTGGGCTGTAATTTATACCACGTTTTTAACAAAGTGATACGTGGAAAATGGAGGTGAATTGCAGGGTGAAAAGTGGGTTGGCCAAAAACCACTCTTGCCCATGCCCACAATCACATTTTTCCATGAGGTCATAGCCCAGGGCCATATGAAGGAAGGGGCTAATGAAAAAGGAGCTAGTGCTTGAAACTTGACATTTCAGAAGCATGCAGATAGAGGGTGTGGGTATCACAGGACCTGCGCCCAAAGGAGAAAAGGGGGCCTGTGTATAACTATTTTGGGTTCAATCACGAGCCCGAAGAGTCGATTTGACTCAGAAGATTGAAAGATCCTTTAACCAGGAGGTTAGCAGACCCCGTTGAGGTGGGGGCACTACATCAAAAGTGCTCAGGGAAGGAATAATCATGCACAGTGATCACAGTGGGAGCACAAGAAGATTTAGGAATCTGAGAAGAATTGTAGACTTCTGGGATCAACAAGGAAAATTTTTATAGGGAGAAAGAAGTTGCTGCAATTTCTATGGCAACAAGTATGTTACGGCTTGTTGGGTAAGCCAGAGGAAAGAATGCTTGCATGTTTGCAAGTGTTGTTGGTGAGGTTGTTGCATAAGGAGGGAAGCAACATAAAGATGCAGTGTTGGTTATAAGTTTGATAAAAGAAGCATGAAAGCTTCTACTACCATCAGACATTCAAGTAGTATACAATTTATTAATGGCAGTCATGTAGGTATGAGTTTTTATTATTGTTTTTGCATAATCGCTGAAGGAATTTAGGTAAGAATTTCCTCAGCCAGAGTTATTTTATAAAATCACATGATTATATTATTTGAATGCATACCATTGGATGTGGTAAAGGCCGAAGGCTTGTATTAATTCAAAGTTTTTTAGCTTCTGAATGCACACATTGACATAGGAGAATGTCATGTTAATTTGGTTGTGGGGTAATAACCAAAGAATTAAAAGATAAGAACTTGTTATAGGAAGGAATGCTAGTAAGCTAGTCATGTATGAGACCAGGACATGGTTGTATATGGCAAGGTATGGATATGTAAAGGTTATGAGCCACACATGTACTAAAAGCTTCCTACCTTTAAATAAAACTCGGGCTACAACCTTTTTGCTAACACTATTGAACACCACATAATTATATTCTTGGTGTAATGTTCGAGTCGAAAAATGAAGACATCCAATTAATTGAGAAGACAATAGGAAGTGTGTGGAGAATGTGTCAACACATTGACCAGAATTCCAACTTATGGATGGTGAGATACATGACTGAGATGAGGAGCATTATGTAGTTCAATGCAAGGTGCACTGAATAAGTATGCACTGAGAATTGCACTCATGCATAGTAAGAGATAGAATTGTGTACTAAATGCAATGGCTGAATGAGTTTTGTAAGTGCATGCATATACATTATTGCATGGAAATAATTGTTACTAACAGCTGAAATGTTGTTAACTCATGAAGTTGAGGACATTTCAGGGAAGTGTTAGACATTGCAACAGGAAAGTTGCAAGTCAAGTAGTCACATGAGCATTGACTATAGGAAATTTTTTTGTTCAGAAAAAGAAGTGATGAACTTACAGATATTACTGTGAACATGCATATGCATAGAATGATGAGTCATTCTAGTTTATTAAATTCTAGTTTAGAATGATGAGTCGTTCTAGTTTACCCTGAAATCAAAACAATCCCACTTGATCATCCCTTTCTTCTAGGAATACAAAATAAAGAATACAAAATAAAGAAAATCAAATTTAAATCCATACGTTTATGAAGCAGTCGTGGAAGAAAAGCCTCAGCAGCCCTGGTGCAATGGTTTGGTCAGAAGCAAAATGTGATTGAACGGTGGTCAACATTAGGACAAGTGTAGGAGTAAAATACGACTCTAGTTCCCTGTGCTTCTGCAAAGACATGAGCAACGCTGGTGCAAACAATGATAAACATAAACACCCTAATTGCAATAGCACTAGTATTTGAACTGATCTTCATGCTGTGCTTCATTCTCATGGAGTACAAAAAACTAGAATTATCAAATGAGAAGTGCACGCAGTGACTACTGAAATTCGCAAATGAGCGCTTTTTAGCCAAAGTGCCATGGTGTAGCTTCCAAAGTCAATGTACTCCCTACCAACCCTACCGCATTAACGAATTGACTGACCAAGATATAATACGATTGTTGAATTCCACGGGGGATAATGGATTGTTTATTCTAGAATGTTGCTCCACTCATACATAGGTTGGTAGGCCTAGAGACGACCTCTGAACTGAAGAGAATGTGCTAAATTGGCTTACCGACACTACTCGGATAAAGCAAATAGGATTGTCCTAAATTGTAATTTGGTGTTACCAACTTTATCATAAAATAAATTTGTTGTGAAATGAATGTTGAACAAATATATTAAATGAATGTGAAGTGAGTTGACAATATTGCATAACATAGTTTGACGACGGTTTGTTCAATACTTTACTAAGTTTAAAATATTTTGGTATAATAAAAGCACAAGCCGGAAGTCCGAATGCTGCTAGTTTCAATATATCACTCGAGTGTAAAGATCGTTGAACGATCTATGTCAACTACCATCGCCACCTCTATGTCCCTCGTCGGAATTCCCCGCATTTATCTCGATGGACGAGAAGATACACGTCGCCAGCGTCAGAGTTCACGCTACTCGTACGTGACGTATTGGGCAAGCACCGACAGTATTGGTATTTAAGATCGACGTAGTGTAAACGTTCTACGTTTACATTTTTCTTGCAACTTTTTTGTCGATGATTTTTGTGTAAAATTTCGTTGGGAATTTAGATACCACTATGTTACCAAGCCATTATGCCAGGAACATCATGGTTTTGGGTGTCTTTTTAAACTTTTACTGGTTGCGGCATTTCATCAAACACTTTGCCGATTTACTTGTTTGTATGTGTTTACTTGTAGGTGGACCTCTTGATTTCAGCCTTAGGGTTTATGATGATAAATTTATATATGTGTTGCAGCAATAAACAAGAAGATACCGTAATGGAACATACCTCAACCATATGCAAGATCAATAATATGATAGACAAGACAAAACACCTCAGATCTGATTTTATTCATAAATAGAAGAACCTGATACAATGAAGATGCCAATCTGGAATGCTCAATAGATGGATCCAATAACACAATAGGAGCTGCTACAAAATGCTCCAAGAAGCTACTATAAGCCTCCAAAGGTTGAATACACCATGAATACCAGTGTACGAAAGATCTGGGTTGTATGAAATATTAACCCCCAAGATGGAAGATGCCACGCCCTGCTGGATCACTGAATAGCCTCAACAATTCGACCCTGCTGCCAAAGATGTCCAATCACTCCGGTAAATATGCCAAACAATAGATTGACTAAAGGCAAGAACAACTCAGGTGCTCAAATCTCCAAGATCCCTCTCAAACTCATGGATCCGACTCTCCTCCAAGGAATGGTGCGCCCCCGTGGATGCCTGAAACCCTAGATAATTCGGCCTGTCTCCTAGAGACCTCTTAATGCTCCACAAAACCACTAAAATGATAAATCGGGGCTTGGTTACCTCCCTGGTGAAATCCCAAGCGAAATGATGAAGATCTGATCTACCAAATGGCTGAAATCACTTTCTGAAGTGTGCTCCTCTCCTTGAATTTGTCCCATGCATCCAATAAATCAAATGACACATAAAACTCCACCGGAATGCACTAGATCTAATGACCACGACCTTGCAATGAAAGCCCAGGTGCTAGAATCTCCAAAAGCCCTTCCAAATACTTGCAACGAACTTCTCTTAATGGATGGTGCGCCCCCCTTGCTGAAAACCCCAAATGGTGCACCCTCCGTCTCTTCCTGTGCCCGTGGCTAGTGTAGAACCCTCCTGCACTGAGTAGATCGGAACTAAAATGGTGTGGGGGAGTATTGCATCCCCAAGACCAAGCTTGGGACAAGTTAGGTGGAATCTTTCACCACCGAATTGTCCTCTAGGGTTTTTTAAGTCAAAACCCTCAAAACCCCCAAGGTATGGGCTCTTTAGTTAGAAGCTAGATATCAAAATGATAAACATACATGAATGAATCAATAGAGGCCCTTGCCTCTTATTTATACTTCTTGCATCTCTTTGTCTCTCCAAAGTGACTTTTATTTTTTAATTATTAATTAATTAATTAAATCACTTTAATTAATTAATTAATTAACCTTTTTACCTCTAAAAAGCGCCTTATCTCTCCTAGTGGCTTCCTTGGCCACTGAAAGTCACTTCTCATCATCCTATCCTGTAGTCCTGTTCCTCTCGATTCCAATGAGCTATTACACTGAGAGGTTCCTCCAAGTATTGTGCCCAAATGACATCTTCAGTGAATTTAATTAACTTATAGCTCAAAATACTCAAAATCATGGAAATCGTCGGAATGCAATGAAACCAAAGCCAACTTGTCCGGAATAGATCATAATGATGAAATGGGATGAGTGATGCAAGCCGGACCCCAAAATGCCTTTCAATAATCTTTGTACTCGCTATAACCTCCATCTGGGTACTCTGGTCATCATAACCCTCTGTAATGTAATGATGTCCCAAATTGGGGACATTACAATCCTCCTTGCTAGAAAATTGCTTGTCCTCAAGCAATAACCAAGTCCCCTCAAGTATAATACCAGGATCCCATGTCCACCCGTGGGACACACAATAGACCCCATCCAAACATGAACTATCACGCACTCTGCCCCCTGGGTCCCATATCAAGACACGAGTTGCAATCTCCTGGGAAGCATAATCCTAAAATATATCAACACTGTGAAACTCCTGCACATGACACATGGCCTCATCCCGGAATGAATCCACCCTCCAAGATACAACCAAGATCAACACGGCCTCCATCAATTGCAAATGCTGATGCCATAATGAGGTACTACAAGACCTCCATGAGACACCCTCAAGTGATGTGCTCTCCTCAACACTGAAGTTCAATGGAAATTTAGAACAACTTTCCCCTGCAAATGTCCACTCCTCCCTATCAGTCAGAGAAATGCTCAAACCTGCAATCCCTGGATCCCATGCTAACCTCTGTCGAAGATCACCATGCTGGCCCAACACTAATCTGACCATGCCTGACTGCTCCATACCTATATACTAGATCCTCCACTCCTGGATCCTCAAACTGAAGTACCTGTGACAATTGGACATGCTGTCCATAAACTACCTTTGTAAAGATATCTCTGTGGAAGTAGTACCTGTCCAACCATCTCCATGTCCGATCATGATGATTAAGAGTGAAAAAATGTCTCGCTCCATAGGATAAGTACCTACAGGCCCACTCTAAACCAACCCAAGGTGGAGTGTGTGGCTCTCTGGCGCAACCTAGGTCAACCTGATGTAAAACATCTTGCTAACAAAATGAACTCCCACATCCCATGGAAAACTCAGAAGTTTATCACTTCCAGTCTCCGCTAGTTTCTCCTGTGTCAGACTGATCACTGTCGAAATCCCTCTGTGCTCATCTGTTGTCACCTGGCCTATGATGCTCACCATCATGCACCAAGTATCAACTGTTTGCCTAAAAATGTCCACCTATGACCTATTATATGCCGTAAAATTACTCCTGTTAGGTGGTCTCGGCCTACTCACTCTCCATGCCCTCTACCACTGTTTATCTCTCCTCATGCTGCTGTCAATGATAAATGTGCCAGGAACGGATAACATAAACCTCTGGAGCTGATTGTAGACCTATAAAATATCACATGCTTTGGTCAATCCCAAGGATTCAACCATAAGCTCGTCCACCGGTACCCATGATAATTCCTCAGCTGTATTCATCACTAAACCCTAATCATCAAGTAAAACCAGAAGTAACCCCTCCAACTGCTGGTAATGCAATCTCCATCTCTCATCCCCCATGCAACTGCTAAAACGGTGAAGGTGAGATCTCATAACTATGTGCTGCTGCAAAGGAGTGACATCTGCATACTCCCCTAAGTGTGTATCCTCCCTGCAATCCAATACATCCGTCTGAAATTGACTGCATATCTCGGCCTATCTCTATGAACTATCACTCATAACTGTATGCCCCGACATACTCGTGTCATCTCTTGTATGCTCCTTCCGCACCATAGATCTTGGGCGTACTATTGGGTCAACCTCTACCTGAAGGTCAACCACTCTTGGAACCCAAATGGAAGTGTCCTCTATCAACTGGTGCTCCTTTGCTAGACCACCAACATCCTCTATCCATGTGACCAAAGGACATATATGACTGTCCACTAAGATAGATGAAGTGGACCTTTGATGAATCCCCTCAAGAAGCTCCTCTGATCTGGACTCTGATTCTTGAAGGGCTGTCTATGTGCCTGTCAAGAATCCTCAAGTGCTCTTCAAATCCCGAGTGAGTTAGTCCATCTCCAACTCCTGCTCCCTCAACGCCCTATGATACATCTTGCCAATCCCCAAGAGGTAGTCCCCGTCTATCAACAACTGCTAGTAGTCGGTCCTCATCATAGACACTCTCTCCCTGAGAGTGTGAAAGTCATCCATGGTAAATCCCTCATCTGAACTACCATGTGCCATTGATGCTCTCCAACAATAATCTGTCATCAATGCATGCATGTCATCAATAGGCTTGGTGGCTGCCAAGATCATATCCTCACTGACTCTCAACTGTGCTTCTAAGTTGTGTGACTCTTGATCATAAGCATGCTGAGGTGCCACATCATGTCTCTCACTGCTAGTTCCATCATTGATATCCCCAAAAATAATCTCTGCAGAAGATAAAGTGCTGAACTGCCCACTATCTACTGTGCCACTGGGTCTTCCCATATGTGACTGCACATCATCCTCAACTGCTAGTTCCCTTTGAATCATACTGTATCTGGTGTGAGCAGCTGTATCCTTCTGTGCACTCACCCTGCTACTATCATCTATGCCTGGATCCCATATAGATGTGTTCAGACACATGCTATGGTCATCTTGACGGATAAAGAGTGCATCCTCATCAATGCAGGTCGATCCTGGAAGAAAGTGCCCCATCAAGCTGTAAGTCTCCATAGTCTTATCAACTAAAGGAGTCTCCGAAAGAGGTGACTCAATCTCCTCATGCTGATAGGTACTCTGGTGCTTGCTTGCCAATCCAGGTGCAACACCTTCATGTATAAGGTCCACTGTCTCCAAGTCATGTCTCTCCTCCTGGGTCTGGGGATCCATATGTCCTTGGTGTGCATCCCTCACACATGGCTCCTCCATCACATCTGAAATTCCACTGATATCCTCTGGTGACGTGGCTATCATGGGTGTATGAAAAGACGACAGATGTGTCACGACCCTCCTAGGAAGCTCGTCATCTCTCAATGCTAACACGTGTGAATCCCCACTAGTGTCTCTACTCTGCTGAGGTGTAGGGTCATCAACACCATGTGATATGTCTACTGCAATGCAGGTGTTGTCATCCTGTCACTCCAACTGTCTATCCGCTATACAAGGGTCACCATCCTCCCCAAGCATGCCATAATCACTAGTATCTGCAAGTGTGCAAGAGTCACTATCCTCCTCAAGCATGTCAGAATCACTAGCCTCTGTACTAGCATCATCGCACTGCTCCAAATAAGCATCTAGATCCAGCTCTGTTTCCTCACACACCTCATCCTCACTATCATAGTGTACCTCAATAATATGTTTCTTACCCTTACCCATACACCTATGATCTGGTTCCCAAGGCATCTTGCAACTATAGCAAAGTTGCGTGCTCCTAATGGGTGTGGGGTTTCTCTGTTCTTCCATCCATCTAGCTGCTTTAGCTCTCTTTTCCTCTGCTACGATGATCCCATGTAAAACATCCTCTTCACTCCAACTGGGATTTCTTAAGGTTAAATACCGTGGAAAGGTTATTTGAGCCCTAGTTTCCTTGCTAAGGCTGGAATATTTTATCTCCAAGTATATTATCTCAAAGTATATATCATCCATTTCTCCTTGTGTAAGACCCCTCAGGCTGGAAAGAGTCTAGGCTCTAATACCATTGTAATGTTCCCAAGCCATTATGCCAGGAACATCACGGTTTTGGGCATTTCATCAAACACTTTGCTGATTTACTTGTTTGTATGTGTTTACTTGCAGGTTGACCTCTTGATTTAGGCCTTAGGGTTTATGATGATGAATTTATATATGTGTTGCAGCAATAAACAAGAATATACCGTAATGGAACGTACCTCAACCATATGCAAGATCAACAATATGATAGACAAGCCAAAACACCTCAGATCTGATTTTATTCATAAATAGAAGAACCTGATACAATGAAGATGTCGATCTGGAATTCTCAACAGATGGATCCAATAACACAATAGGAGCTGCTACAAAATGCTCCAAGAAGCTACTATAAGCCTCCAAAGGCTCAATACACCATGAATAACAGTACAAGAAAGATCTGGGTCGTATGAAGTATCAACCCTCAAGCTGGAAGATGCCACACTTTGATGGATCACTGAATAGCCTCAACAATTCGGCCCTGCTGCCAAAGATGTCCAATAACTTCGGTAAATATGCCAAACAATAGATCGGGTAAAAGAAAGAACAACCTAGGTGCTCAAATCTCCAAGATCCCTCTCAAACTCATGGATTTGACTCTTCTCCAAGGAATGGTGCACCCCCTTGGATGCCTGAAACCCTAGATAATTCAGCCTGTCTCCTAGAGGCCTCCAAATGCTCCGCAAAACCAATAGAATGATATATCGGGGCTTGGTTAACTCCCTGGTGAAGTTCCAAGCGAAATGATGAAGATCTGATCTACCAAATGGATGAAATGACTTTATGAAGTGTTCTCCTCTCCTCCAATTCGTCCCATGCATCCAATAAATCAAATGACACATAAAACTCCACCGGAATGCACTAGATCTAATGGCCACGACCCTGCAATGAAAACCCAGGTGCTAGAGTCTCCAAAAGCCCTGCCAAATACCTGCAACGAACTTCTCTCAATTGATGGTGCACCCCCCTTGATGGAAACCCCCAATGGTGCGCCCTCCCTCTCTTCCTATGCCTGTGACTGGTGTAGAACCCTCCTGCACTGAGTAGATCAAAACTATAATGGTGTGGGGGAGTATTGCATCCTCGAGACCAAGCTTGGGACAAGCTAGGTGGAATCTTTCACCATCGAATCATCCTCTAGGGTTTGTTAAGTCAAAACCTTCAAAACCCTCAAGGTATGGGCTCTCTAGCTAGAAGCCAGATATCAAAATGATAAACATACATGAATGAATCAATAGAGGCCCTTGCCTCTTATTTATACTTCATACATCCTTTTGTCTCTCCAAAGTGACTTTTATTTTTTAATTATTAATTAATTAATTAAATCACTTTAATTAATTAATTAACCTTTTTACCTCTAAAAAGCGCCTTATCTCTCCTAGTGGCTTCCCTAGCCACTGAAAGTCACTTCTCATCATCCTATCCTGTAGTCCTGTTCCTCCTGATTCCAATGAGCTATTACACTGAGAGGTTCCTCCAAGTATTGTGCCCAAAATGACCTCTTCAGTGAATTTAATTAACTTATAGCTCAAAATACTCAAAATCATGGAAATCATGAGAATGCAATGGAACCAAAGCCAACCTGCGGGGAATGGATCATAATGATGAAATGGGATGAACGATGCAAGCTGGACCCCAAAATGCCTCTCAATAATCTCTGTACTCGATATAACCTCCATCTGGCTACTCTGGTCATCATAACCCTCTGTAATGTAATAATGTCCCAAAGTGGGGACATTACAATAGCTACTAAGCAAACCAATATAATTTTATTTCTAAAGAGACCATTTCACCATAACAATACAAAGATGGTCTTCCATTAAGGCCCAGATTGAATTAAATGCATGCATCGTACAAAATAATAAAACACAACTAGATATATAAGAATGAAATAACAAGAATTCATGGAAACCAAATGCCCATGAATATATTTAAAAAAAACAAACACCTCATGCAAAATACATACATTCATAGTAATAAATAACACTCAATAGCACATTCATAAACAAAGACAATGTTCTTATCTTTTAATAGAATATAGTACAAGAAACTCATTGTATACAAGCAATTTTCCAACCAACCATAGGCATCAAATGCTAATTCCACCCCCAAGTAGAGCTATGATGCCACCAGAATAAAGGAACCAAGCTATATAAGATTCTATTTCACTCACCTAGACACATTTGTTCTCATGGCTCAATGAATCTTCTCACTTCATATCACTTCACCCATCTCATCCAACCATGGAACCCTTTTCTACTTCTTTATACAACACATAGAAGATCTTCTCTTTCTCTACACAATAGTCTCTCAAGGATATTCTTCCCTTTTAGTGCCCTTTGGTGTAGGCAAAAAGAGCCAAATTTGTTGTATTCCTTTTGGGAATAGATTGCAAGCATAACACTTGGATCTCAAACATCCTATAAGAAAAAATTACACACTGGGTGAAGGCCTTCTAACTTGCCCAATATCTATTATCGCCTATAGCAATCTATCCCTCATCCAAGGTCTAGAATGTAGCATGGGAAGTGTAGAGAGTGAAGGTATGTGTGACAAAATGATAGAGTGAATGACAATAAGAGGGTTGAGGGAAATGATGTCTCACTTTTCTTTTTTCACAAAGAGTAGGGAGGCGCTCTACAACCTAGTATGGAGGAGATGTTGTCACGTTAGTGTTATGTTAGATTAGATAACATTACATTTTAACATTAAGAAAATTTAAAGTTGGCTCAATTAACAATAATAAAAATAAAGTCGACTCAATTAAAAAACAATTACACACATCGTTACATATTACACACGTAAGTATGTACATATGTACACAAATACATATAAAATATTAAATCAATGTAGATCCATCTTAAACCCACATCTATAAAGGGTTGAGAGGGATTAAATTTATCCAGTTGTAATATTTTTATCATTTAATATGCAAGAATTAAATGAAATGATAAAAAAAATTACTCTTTAATAAATCTGATCCCTCTCGTTGTTTTATAGATCCAGATTTAAGATGGATCTATGCTTGTGATAAGAAAATGAAACTTACTCTTATGGTACCCAATTAGATTGTACTCAACCTATGCTTTAGTAACTAGATGACCATACTTCCCCACCAACCTATACATGCATTTAATGATTGGATTTCTAAGTAATTGGAGGTGGGTGGATTCATTTAAGTCACATGATAGAAAAAGAGACGAGTTCATATGTTGACACTTGGTGATGTGGGATTAATTTTACATGGCCCCATGTCCTCTTCCCCTTAGGTGGAATCATAACCCCTCAAATTCTCTTTGTAGTCATCTTAGACCATTATATATTAGATTCCAACATTAATATATACATAGATTTATTTCACTATGTCAAGCTTACTACAAAGTCCATACAAATATATTTACATCATCTACATGCCTAGTCATTCACTAGTTGAGCCTTGGCCTTGAGCTCCATGCTAGAATCCATGCAAACCTATTCACATCATCTATACACATTCTCATTTATTTAAGCTCATATAGGTTGAATCTCATAATTATAACTATACATTTACAATTTATACATACCAATACATTTCATAGGTCAAAATTAAGATTTTACACATGCTGACTACTTTTGTTTCTCCATAAATGTAGGGATGGAAGGAAGTCAATTTGGTTAGTTTGGTGTCCATCATCATGGGACAAACAATGGAACAAAATATACTTATTAATATATTGTCTCTATCTAAATAAATGGTCTTTTGCAACCCAAAATGAGCCCAAACATGGTTGAACACGAATGCAACAATGGATTCTTGTGTGATGTTGGTTTGTAAGGTGCCAAAGCCATCATATTAGAGAACTGAACAAAAAACACAAAAACAAAATTATCACCATGCTTTGTGAAGGGTGGTGATGACATAAATCCATGGATACCAACACCCATGGCTTATCTAAAGTTGGATAAAAATAGTACAATATTTTCTTCTTAATTGCAAGTTTAGTGATAACACATACAATGCATGATCTAATAAATGCATTGACATCATGTTGGAATTTAGCTAATAAAAACACCTATGCAACACTAACAATGTATTCTCCAACCCAAAATTCACTATCACCTGGAAACTATAGTGTGCCTCCCAAATCATATTTTTATGCTCCATAGTCTCATGGCCCACATGAAACAAAAGTCCATCCTAGAGGTGAAACTCTAAAAGTTATTTACTAGCAACTAGTATCTAGTATGTAGAAGTGAAGTGAGATTTTTTTTCACACAACTGGAGAAACTCTAAATTCTCATGTCCTCAAGAATTGAAAACTATGGTTAGTTCCATAATTGAAGGTCTTTTGAGGTAGTGTGAAACTCGATTGGTCCTTCCCTTCTTATACTTAATGTTTAGGTGGAATTGTCGAAGGCATGTGGACCACTTTTAATAGAAATATTTTTACAACTTACCCTACATTTTCATAAATTACATATGCATGTAGTTGGTGTGGATTATTGTTTCCTTTCCCAAAATACAATGCTTAAATTGTCGATAAGCCTATACAATAGAGTAAAGATCCTTGTCATAGGTGGTTTATCTGCGGACCTTGTCAATGCATGCTTTGAAAGTATGAAATAGTATTTTCTATAAGGGTCATGAGATATGGAGCAAAAACAACTTATAATTGAATGACCTGTCATATATAATATCAAATGATATACTAAATGAGATCCATACATGTCTAATAAAAATGCAACCTATAATCTAGAACAAAACCAACTTCAAGTACAAATCTCCATGATGTGATAATGAATCAGATTTTACCATGGGAGAAACTATATACTCAATATATAACGATGAGAGTCACTTCCAGAGGAGAGGTAGCCCACTAATGATGGTGATGAGTACAAAGGTATGAGTATAGTTCCAACAATGCAAGTAAATATGTTGAAGTCAAACACTAGATGGATTCATTCATTAAACACAAGATGATGTGAAGTACTTTAAAATGTAAGGTAACCTGTTAATAATGAAAATTGACACCAAGGTACTTATCTTCTAGATTAAGGTACCCCCTAGAGAAAGAGGTCATGGTTTATAGGGAATAAATCATTGGAAAGAATACACCGAGGAAGTTCCTTCAAACAACATAAGGTATACGATACCTGAATTCATAAGATGTAAAGTCAATTAATCGATACTAGGAAAAGGTGGAAACAAAATGTAACATAAAGGTTCCCTTGGAATGGAGAAAGATTGAAAATGACCTAGGTGGTGGCCACTAAAATGGACAAAATATGGGAGATACATTCAACTCTCAATATAAGGGTGATAAATGGATAAAATTAGTAGAGAAATACATTGTGGTATAGACTTAACTTGGTGACCAAGGTAGAGCATGGTTAATGTGGTTGGATGGCTCAAGGATTCCCTTTGACACATATTTCTCCCTAGACTCAAGGATATAAAAAATAACTATATCTTCTAACTTTATTTTATTTTATTTTTAGTTTTTTAGATTTTTCTAAATAATAAAAGAATAATGAAGAGGTAAATGTATATATGAAATCAATTGGTCCAACATGAGTAGGAACATCATGGAAAAATAAAAATTGTGATGGCCAAATTAATGGAGTTAAACTTAGTGCAACAAATAAAGGTATTTCACTTGCACAAACTCCATTTTCTTAGCCTAGTTCCCAAAATTCTTCTAGAATGAGGGAGCGCAAGCGAATATAGGTTTTATGAAATGAATGTGAACTCAAACAAAGTGAACTCCTCGTTGTAACTTTCATCATAAAAGTTCAATTAAAAWTTTTCAAWTTTTAGTTTCCAAAGATAGTATAATGATTTCACTCATAAAATATCATTAACTTTGCAAATTTGGCAAAATCATTGYTATAGGATGAATCAAGTCTCGGGCAAATCTTAATCAACTCGTCYGTCCKATGCTAGGTATCAATGATTTCTGGATCGTTTCATGTMAATAGAAACAAAACAAAACAGATTGTCTTACTAAGTTAAACATGAAATCCCCATATTTCTCTYTAAAATRCAAAATGGAGATGTAAAAAACGACTCGCTATATTCATTCACAMTRTTTGGTTTAATTTGAATTAGTTTAATGTTTTGAATATAGTGGATTTGAGATAAAGTGAACTTGAAACATGCTAATGTGCGGATTAAAATCCCAAAATCTTAGTGATAATAATCAAATTAAAAATAAAAATGCTAACTGCCATAAATTCTGAAAAAGGTGACCAATTTTATATTGCTTACTATTCTCAAATGAGAGAAAGTATCGATTTAGAGACCAGAGGTACTATTGTGAATGGAAATTTAAGTTAACTTTGCATGAGAAGGGAAAAAATTGATATACATTTTTTAGTGTTTAAATAATTTAATATTTTAAACTTCAAAAACATCTAAAATTAAAATTTTATGAAGNAAGAGATATGGAAGTTATAGAATGATTCCCCTTGCTCTTGATGGGATGGGCCCTCCAAGCTTCCACATCGCAAGCCTCTTCATAGGGTTGTTTGTGCCACTTACCTCCACCCTTTGTCATATCAAACAACCTCTCTATCGCTGTTAAATTTTATATTCGGGGCATTTTTTCAATTTTCAAGTTTTTAAGTTTTATTTAAAACCTACTTTTCAATCTACTTAGGTTAAGTTATTTAGGATTAAAGGCTATATAAGAGATTATGGTTTTTATTTTCATTTACAATCTAGTTAAGGACTCCTTCTATTGGAATTGATGGATTAATCAACTTTTTAATCATAAACTTTAATCTTAGGGTTGGCAATTGAAGATGTTGGCATATTCTTCGTCGTACTCTCTAATCAATGAATGAGATTTTGATAAATTAACTTCTGCTCATTTATAAAGACTTACGTTTATGTGATTACTTTTTCACATTTACTAAATAAGATTAAAAAATTACTTGCTCACCACCACATTGCCATGTTCAATGATTAAGAAATAACAACATAAATTATTGTTAATGGGGGGATGGGTATGGCCTCCTGGGTGTTTCAATTAACCGTGGAATTGGATGCCAATTAAAAAGTTTTACAATGCATCGCCATTTTTTTACCTGGGCGGATTCTTATGGCCATGTGGATGTGAAGTGAAGTGCTGGCGTTTCAACCTCCAACCTCCCCTCCGTTTTTCAACTTCCAACCTCCCCTTCACGTGGATGTGAAGTGAAGTGTGGGCGTATCAACCTCCAACCTCCCCGTTTCAATGAACAAGGCTTGACATTTCAATTGATTGTGTAGGTGCGAAGGTTATTAGGGCTACCATTATAAATAATTTAATATTTAAAAAATGGTAAATATATTTAATTTTTCATTAATTAAATATAATTTTAAAATAATTAAATTTTATTTTAAATATAATTTTAATATAACTTTGAATCTTAATATATTTTTGAATCTTATTTTTAATATAATTTAAAATTTTATAAAATTTTAATATAATTTTAAATTTTGTGTTTTTTATATAATTAAATATAATTTTAATATAATTAAATTTTATAAGTTCTAAAAGATTTAATCTTAAAAAAATTAAAAAATTGTAAATATATTTAGTTTTAAGTTAATTAAATTTTTAATAAATTAATTAAATATAATTTTACATTTTATAATTTAGTATTTTTAAAAGTAATTATTATTTGTAAATAAAATTAATCATTTTACAATATAATTATTTTCTAAATTAATTAATTTTTTTTTAAATTCTAATTTAATTTGATTAAATGAAATTTTATCATTACAAATTTTGATCCATTTTAAAATGATTGTTTTGATTTTTAAATATTTTTTAATTTTAAAAATCAATTAATATATTATATTGTACATTAATATAAATTAATACTTTAATTTATATTAATGTAATATTAATATAAATTAATACTTTAATTTATATTAATGTAATATTAATATAAATTAATACTTTAATTTATATTAATGTAATATTAATATATTAATACTTTTATAATGTATTATTACTTTATTAATATATTATTTTAATAATGTATTTTAATCTAGTTGAATTTTATTTCATCTTTAAAAAATTGTAAATATTTTTAATTTTGAAAAAAACTACAAATTTTTTATATTTAGATTTTTTCAAATATTTATTAATAAAATAATATGAATACATAAATTGTATTTTTTATTTTTATATTTTTCTATTAAATATGTATTTTTTAATGGAATAATACTAATAAACTACATTTTAATTTTTTTATTTAATTTTTCCATTCAATGTAATAATAGTAATAAACACTATTTTAATTGTTTATATATTAAAAATTTCTAGACTTTTTTTAACTATATAATATATAATTAAAAATATAGTTTATATAGTTATAAATGACCATAACACTCCTCTTTACTTTAATGGTTTCAGAATATGGATTTGAATGAATGTTTTCTATGGTTGGGAGACTTGTAACAATAATAAATCCTTATAACAATAATAAATCATCATCAAATTTCAAGTTGATTTTCTATCAATGTCTTTAGAATTAGTATAAATTGTCATCTGCAACTGGTAAAACAAATTGATTTCCTTTAAATGTTCTTAGGAAAAATATAAATTATCATCTATAATGTATAAATCAAGTAGATTTGTTATCAATGTCCTTAGAACAATATAACTCATCATCTACAAAGATCCATATGATTTGTTATCAATGGTCTCATAATAACTATAAATCATTAAACAATTTGTTGTTACAATGTGATGAACATAGTGTTCAGTCTTTCAATTTGACAAACATTGCATCGAGTTTCGCAATTTAACAGACATAACCATATTTTCGCAATGTGATGAACATGAGTTGATATAACCATATTGTCGCATTGTGACGAACATAACCATATTGTTGCAATGCCATGAGCATGACTTTCCATAACCACATTATCGCAATGTAATGAACATAACCATATTGTCACAATGTGATGAACATGAATGGCCATAACCACATTATCACAATGTGACGAACATAACCATATTGTCGCAATCTGATGAACATGACTGGACATAACCATATTGTTGCAATGTGATGAACATCGCCCCATTATCGAAATAAATATCCTGTCATCGCTATGTGATGAACATACGGCATTTATTTTCATCACATATCCATTCGACATATGATGAACATACGACATTTTTGTTCACCACATTGCCACTTTTTACTTAAATGACATGTCATTGTATTGTGATGAACATAAACCCCTCGTCGCAATATCCCCGTCACCGTCAATATGTGACAAACAATATATTGTCATCACAATGTGATGAATGTAGCCCCATCATTGCAATGCGATACAAATATCATGTCATCATATTGTGATGCAAATATCTTGTCATCATAATATGGTGAAGTTATCCCCTCCCTTGCAATGTGATGAACATAACCATATTGTCGCAATCTAATGAACCTAGCCTTATACGCTGAACATACGATGTGACGAACCTTGCCTTATACATTGAACATATGATGTGACGAACATAACCATATTGTTGCAATGTTACGAACCTAGCCTTATACGTCGAACATACGATGTGACGAACATAACCATATTGTTGCAATGTGACGAACATAAATATGGTTGACCTTGATTGACCATGACCATGGTTGACTATGGTAGACCATGGTTGGCCATAACCATATTGTCACAATGTGACGAACACAACGATATTGTCACGATGTGAAGAACATGAGTGGCCATAAAAATATATTTTGCAATGTGACGAGCATGTCTTGTCATAACCATATTATCACAATTTGATGAATATAACCATATCATTGCAATGTGACGAACATGACTGGCCATAACCATATTGTCGCAATGTGACAAACATAACCTCGTCATCACATTGTGATGAAAATAACCATATTGTTGCAATGTGATGAACATAACCTTGTCGTCCCAATGTGATGAACATATCCTCACCGCCTGTGACACAGATATCATATCGTCATAATGTGAAAAAACAACATACGAACTTGGCCTTATACGCTGAACATACGATGTGGCAAACATAACCATATTGTCGCAATGTGATGAACATAAATATGGTTGACCTTGATTGACCATGACCATGGTTGACCATGGTTGACAATGGTTGAACATGGTTGACAATGGTTGAACATGGTTGGCCATATCCATATTGTCACAATGTGACGAACACAACAATATTGACCATGACCATTGACCATGGTTGACAATGGTTGGCCATATAACCATATTGACAATGTGACGATTGACCATGACCATGGTTGACTATGGTTGATCATGGTTGACAATGGTTGAACATGGTTGGCCATAACCATATTGTCACTATGTGACGAATGCAACGATATTGTCGTGATGTGAAGAACATGAGTTACCATAACAATAATTTTCACAATGTGACAAGCATGTCTTGTCATAACCATATTGTCACAATTTGATGAATATAACCATATTGTCGCAATGTGCCGAACATGACTGGCCATAACCATATTGTCGCAATGTGACAGACATAACCTCATCATCACGATGTGATGAAAATAACCATATTGTTTCAATGTGATGAACATAACCTCGTCATCCTAATTTGATGAACATATCTTCACATCTGTGACACAAATATCCTATCGTCATAATGTGAAAAACAATGTCCTGTCATCACTCTATGATGAACATTGCCCCATTGTCAAAATAAATATCCTGTCATCGCTATGTGATGAACATACGACATTTATTTTCATCACATATCCATTTGACATATGATGAACATATGACATTTATGTTCATGACATTGCCACTTTTTACTTAAATGACATGTCATTGTAATGTGATGAACATAAACCCCTCGTCGCAATATCCCCTTCATCGTCAATATGTGACAAACAATATATTGTTGTCGCAATGTGATGAATGTAGCGCCATCATTGTAATGTGATGAAAATATCCTCTCATCATATTGTGATGCAAATATCTTGTCGTCGTAATCTGGTGAACTTATCCCCTCCCTTGCAATGTCACAAAATAACCATATTGTCACGATATGATGAACATAGCCTCACCATCCCAATTTCATCAAAATAGCTTCATCGTTGCAATGTTACGTGAATATCATGTCGTCATAATGTGACAAACACTTCCAAATTTCACTATCTGAATGTCATCCGTAGTCTTGGTCAACTATGGTCATGGCCAACCATGGTCACCTATGGATAACAACTGTCAAACTTGGTAACCATTGTCAACCATAGTCAACCATAGTCAACCATGGTGATGGTCAACCAAGGTCAACAATAGTGAAGGTCATCCATAGTGAACATCAATCATAGTGAAGGTCTACGAAATTTAACCACGTGAAGGTTTATGGAAGTTAACCATGGCCATGGTCAACCATAATTAACCATGTCAACCATAGTGAACCTTTCCTTCCCAAAGTCAACAAATTTCTACAATGAACATACGACATTTATGTTCATCACATTGCCGATCTTTACTTAAATAACTTTTCATTGCAATGTGATGAACCTAAAACCCTCGTCCCAATATCCCCATCGTCGTCAATATGTGACAAAAAATATACCGTCGTCGCAATGTGATGAACATAGCCCCGTCATTGGAATGTGATGCAAATATTCTGTCATCATATTGTGATGCAAATATCTTGTCGTCGCAATCTGACGAACATAGCCTCACCATCACAATGTCATTAACATAGCTTCATTGTCACAATGTTACACGAATATCATGTCGTCATAATGAGGCAAACACTTCCAAATTTCACTATCTAAATGTCATCCATAGTCTTGGTCAACTATGGTCATGACTAACCATGATCGTTTATGGACAACCATTGTCAAACATGGTTAACCATTGTCAACCATTGTCAACCAGAGTCAACTATGGTCATGGTCAACCAAGTTCAACCATAATGAAGTTCATCCATAGTAAACGTCAACCATAGTGAAGGTCTACAAAAGTTAACCACGATGGAGGTCTATGGAAGTTAACCATGGTCATGGTCAACTATAATTAACCATATCAACCATAGTGAACCTTTCCTTCCCAAAGTCAACAAAGTTCTACCAAAGTTAGCCATGATCATGGCCAAACATACTGAAGCATGGTAATTCTAAATTACTGTATTACTGTATTAATACTTTAATAATGTATTACTAATTTATTAATGTATTATTACTTTAATAATGTATTTTTACTTTCATAATGTATTTATTAAGGTATTGATACTTTAATAATGTATTACTAAAGTATTGATACCTTTTTAATGTATCAATTCTTTAAAATTATTTTTTTAATATCAATATTTATGTTTTATTATAAATATTAATATTTTAGTGTATTGATAATATTAATAAATACATTATTAATAATGTATAAACTAATTCATGTATTAATGTATAAATTAATTAATACTTAATGTTACTTAACAATGTTAATAATAATAAATTCATTATTAATAATGTATTTAATGTATAAACTAATTAATGTATTAATGTATAAATTAATAAATAATTTACATTATATGTTACATTATTAATGTATTAATATTTTAATAATGCATTATTAATATATTAACTAATTAATACTTTATTTATTTATTATTAATGTATTAATACTTTAATGATGTATTTATTAAGGTATTAATATTATAATAATGTATTGATACTCTTTTAATGTATTAATTATGTAATATTAATGTTTTAATATCAATATTTATGTTTTAATATAAATATAAATATTTATATCTTAGTGATTAAGAATATTAATAAATACATTATTAATATTATATTTAATGTATTAATGTAT
>JASDQU010106382.1:103349-123345 GCA_032191745.1 Picea mariana
AAATCTCTCATATCTCACAATGCGCCAAGTGCACTACTGTGTATGAGAAAAGCCACACACTTCTATGAACGATGCATTTATGGATCTTGTAGCCCCCCCAACCACTTATGGAACATCTCCCAACCTGATTTGACCTTCATATCTGAGCGAAATATGAATGGGGGGATAGTCAAGAACTAGAGGGTGCCCTAAAAGGCCCCTTGTTCACACCAAGAACCAATTACATTTTTCCTCAAAGAAATTCTATAAATAAGAGCCATGGGTGCACTAAGAAACCAAGATATTCATAGTATTGATATGTTGCCTCAATTCTCCCTTGAGAATCCTCTTTTCTCTTTTGAGCCTTCAAGCATCATTGCAATAGGCCATTCCAGTCACCTCTTGAGGGAATAGTCATTGATTTTCTTCACCATTTGCCATTTTTATTCCATTGTAAGAAGAGATCTCCATTAGGGAAATCAAGATCCCTCCAAAGGAGGAAGAGGGGACTCATAAGTCCTCATTTTTCTCTACAGTGTTTTGCCTACTAATCTATTGATCCATTGGTAGCATTATCTACAGGCATATTTGAAGATTTTCACAAAGTCAAAAATCACCACCTAGCATCAAATTTGAATTTTATCTTCTTTTAAGATGTGGAGATAATCATTCAAGCTCACTTCAAGGAGAAGATCATGGAGATAGAATATCTTATCCAAGATACTTGTGGAGGATTTGAAGGGATAGGTTGAGAGAAAAGTGGATCTGTAATTATGAGTCTCTTATCTTCATTTATGTATAAATAAGCAGGTTCTCTCCTCATTTGAGAGGAGGCCTCTCTCTAGAATAGAGAATGGAATAATAGAGTGATTGAGCTTTGATTCATAGTCTTGTAGTTTTGAGATAGTGATTTTCATTATTTGTCATGTATTGGATTGTTTTAATGCAAGATTTTACTTTCTCATAGTGGTTTGTCATTTACCTTTTTGTCGTGTGTTGTTGTAGGTGTTTTTAAAATGCTTTCATTAGATTTAATTTATGCACTTTCATGTTTTCATAGATTAATTATAGATTTCATGCTTTCATAGTTAGATTAAGTTTTTTCTTTCATAGTTAGACTATGTCTCATTTGATTTCGTAGATTCAATTTTAGTCTCAAGTTTATGTAGCATTAGGATAGTTTCTGCATATTTTGTGCTTTCTTAGATTTAGATTCAACGACAGTAGTTTAACATGTTTCTTTTCAATCATTAGCATAGATTAGAAATCCTCTTACCCTGCATATACTTTGTGTACATCTCATAAGATTACGACTCCAGATTGATAATTTATGTCGCAATTACTATCATATAATTCGCTCAACATTTTGGCGTCATTGCCGGGGAGGTGTTAAAAGGGTTAGAGTTAGATTTATTTTTTAGTTGTGTGTAATTGATTTTATTTTATGCAAAAGTGTGTTTTTATTTATACAAATTTGGTTTTTTTTATTTTTGATGAGCTAATTGTGCGAATAGATAACCTGGTGACAACAGGGTCTCAGTAACGCAAGGAGTTCAAGTTTGGCGTGTTTTATTTTTACAAATAGTTTTAATTTCTTAGTTTGGATTGTGAATTAGTTTCTGCTTTCATCCTAGTTTGATTTTGATTTCGTTCATCTTTGGTTTTGTACTCATTTCGCACTTGTTTTGCACTTTTTTCGTACTAGTGTTTCATTTTCATTTTTTTTTCTAGTATTTGGTTTGATTTTCATTAAAATGATTTTTCAATGAGCATAAGTCTAGATCAGCTCACTCAGATCCTAGCAAAAGTCGAGATCCCTTCTTCTTGGGAAGAGGAGATCTTGATAGCAGTCGAGGGCTTAATTACTCCTCCAACAACAAACGATGAATCAACATACGAAGAACTCTGCACATCTGATGACGAACAAGTATGCGAGTAGGAGATCAAGGAGTTGCGACACGATCTGAGGAGTGAAAACTATGTCTACGAAAGAAGTATCGAACGATGGTTTCAAGCAGGTACCAGGTTAGATCCATTTAGTTTTTATTTTTGTTTTGTTAAATTACAGTCTCAACAGTTAATTTCGCATAGTTATATATACTTTCAATGGTCAATTGCAAAATTAACAGTGAACATATTCTTATTACTATTACGCTTATGGCTACACTGGAAGTTTGATTACATGTAACCGCTTTCTAACTTCCAATTAGAAGTAGGGTAGGTAGGTTCAAAGGAATAAAACATATCAGTTTTAGTTTTTTCCTTTCAATAAGTATGCTCTCCTCCGCGCTTCGTGCGATCTCAAGGATTAGAAAGTAGGAGTATGATGTCTCTAACGTTTTTCAGGGAGACTAATGATCTAAAAATTCTTCAATCGTTGCATGTGAATCTTCATTTGCTAAAAAAAAAAAATTGATTATTTTACTTTGTTTTAAATTTTATTTTTTTTTATTTTTAGATTAGGAATAAATTTTAGTTTTCAAATTCAATAAAAAGAAAGACAAACAAACCGCATAAATAAAATTTCATTTGCATTAGGAGCATTAGAAATTCTTAACATGCAAATAAATTTTAAAAAATGAAATAACTTATAAAAAAAAATCAAAAAAATCAAAATTTTCTCTTTACACTCATCCTTTCAACCTAAAAAATATATAATAATAAGGATTCTTCCCTCATTCATTACGCTGAAAATATCCAACAAACACTGATTAATACAATTTCATCAAATCTGATTGAGAAACAAAATAATTTTTTGGAAATACCCCGCCAATCTCCCTTGCGGACTTTCTACAGGCCAACAAGAAACATCTGATGTTCTTCCTCTGTACAGGGCACTCCCCTCTTCCTCTCATGGGCATTGTTGGGGGAATGAATGAGGTCATCCGACACATAACCATCAAATCCTTCACACCGAACTCAGCCGAATCCGAGTGCTCATATTGATTAACGAAGGTAATAGAAGAATGAAGGAGGAATATATGCTCGGCTCAGTTCAGAATATAACTAAATAGGTACAAGTACCTTATATCATGTTCCTTATGCACTCATATTCTTCCTATTGCTTATTTATGAGAGAATAGGGGCTCGACTCTACCTAGCCCAGGATTACAGAACTATGAAAGCGCAGTTGTAGGCCAACGATACCTCGATCGAAAAGCTTTCTCGAATAAGAGGGTCAAGGCGATTAGAGTTGCTTCAGCGGGAGAATGTAGACAAAGGCGTGGTTCTTTTAATCATCATTCTAGTTTCTTAGAGATAACCCACACATAGATGCATGGTCAATCCCATTAGAATTTGATAACTATGCCTAAGGACTTTCAAATCGCTCAGCAATAATCTGTCCAGGCACGCCATGCTAGCTCACCCACAGCCACAAATAGCTCCATGACTCCTCAGGCTTGGTCGAGTCGACCCTACTATCCTCAAACTCGTCATAGCGATCAGGCCCTCTCACAGTCGTGCTTGTTAATTCGTTTGGGTTTCAGTGCTTATCTGTCGAACCATAAAGGAAACCTTCGATACACCGATGCAGGGAATGATGTGCTTATATCATGTTGTGCATAACGAAAAAACAAAAAATGGTCAATCAAGTAAGATATGCCATTTTTTTTAATGATTCCTTCGAAATCTGTGGACGTAAATCTTGCTTAGAGGAAACTGAGTCGGTGAGGGTTGGTATCGTATAGTTGGCCAGTGGCAAGATTAGGCATTTGGGATTGATTCTTTCTGGGATCTCCTCTCAAGAATCATGCGTTCAATATGGCCTATGCATTTAATTCCATGGAGCATTCCCGCAGTAATTCCTATGAGTTCCTTGTTTATCTGTTTTATATGTTATTATTAATAATATTTTGCACAGATTCCAAAGAGGATTTCTGTTAGACACAACCGGATTGCCAAATTACCAAATTTCAAGGGAAAAATCATTTGCATGTAAGTGAAAAGAGATTGCATCTCCACCATATCATCATTTGTGCTCCACAAATTTACAACATAAGCCAACGAAGGGATCCTGACAATTGAATATCAATGGAAACGTAAGATCTGTAAACAAGGAAATCCCTTTCCATGGATTGGTCTTCCGAGAGGCCTTAGATATCATTGATTTCACCATTGTAATAATGTAGTAGAACTTGGAACAATGATCAATGCAGAAGTTATTTTGTTGCAGAGTCGGGGGGTTGGAGCACAACAGATCGCAGGGTCAAAGCATAGCAAACCCACTCTCCCCGTCTCTTCTTTTCTCCGTTTTGTATGTTTCTATGCACAGTGAGAGCTATATCCAATATATTTTGACTGCACCTATGAGCGAATTACCTGAATGGCATGACGGGGAGAGATGAGTTGGTTTTGAAGTCTGAGGGTGTGCCTGTAGCTTCTTTTTAGAGCAAGCACGTAATGGTTATTAATGTTGTTGAATCAGTTTTTAGATGTCTTTCTTATATAAGGAGGATGATTGATTTAATATGATGGAAGTAGCTACTAAGATCAAAAAGAACTCAAAGGGGCCACACTTTGAAGATATGAATGGATGTAATGAAAGACAATAATTGACAATGTTTGGCCCCCGGGGGGGCAGCTCAATTGGCAAGTGTCGTGAAAATGAAGTTCTATGAGGTTTCGAGTTCAATTCCCCCCGACTTACCTTGTGTGCTGCGTAAGGGGCATCGTGGGCACACCTGGAGGTTATAGTGGTAGCGGTTGGATAACATGGCCACGTGTAACGCGAGCACGTGCCCAACTAGTTGCTGATTCCTCCAGACACAAAAAAAAAAAAAAAAAAAAAATAATTGACAATGTTTGTAGATGAGACAAACTATATTTCATTAAGGTTATGATAGATGTATGTGGGGATTGTTGTCTAATAGGTGAGGAGAGATTCTGGATCTGGAAGTTCATAAGGATTATGAAATATTTCAAGTGTTAATGATGCTCAAAATTTACATTTTTGGTGCAATAGGGAGCAGAGTGAAGGAGTCTTACTATAAATAAATAAATGAAACTTAAAACCAAAAACTTTCTAGCTTCTTTTTCTACTTTATTTTTGAATACATACTTACAAAAACACAAAACAACAAAATAACTAAAAATTTGCAAATGGACATCTCACTCATTCTTGGACACAATATCCAAACATGATTTTACACTTAAACGCTAATTTGTTTTCTTGAAGTCACTTTGACAGAAATCGGCAGAAGAATCAAGCGCGCAACAGGTAAAACGCATTTTTATTTTTATTTTTTTATCCCTTTAATTTGCCGCATTTGTACTTAATCTCGCATTTTCTGTTTTACAATGATCTCACAAATTTTATTGCAAGGTTAGTACTAAGTTTGATTGCAGGAATGAAGACGCTCGCATTCCATGCCACAGTGATTATCAAGAATCACAAAACTCTTCAGAAAATCATTCTCTATTAAAATCTTGAAGGAGCTAAATTTTTCATCACACATGTCATGACGTTTGTTGCTACACCGCCATCTTTCAGAAAACCAATTACACCATGACATGATCATTTACCTTTCTCCTTCCAAGTTTATTCGTCATCCATGTCATGAAGTCCACTTTCCATCACCTTATCCTTCATGACTTCGCATGCGCCTACCTTTCTGAGTCGCATACATCTCTTTATCTTTTTCCATTCATTTTGCCTTTCAAATAAAACCATTCAGTTCCCTTTTTGACAACTAAATTACCCTGCTTTCTTTTTCATACACATTGTTGCTACCGAGGCCTTTTCATCTATATTCCTACCAATCATTTTGTAAAAACTCGCGTTGAATGATGTGGAATTCCTTAAGGCCCACATTTCAACAAGTCTTGCCCCATCGACCTCAGCACCTTATCTGGGATATAGACTAGAGTTCCTTTTGAGTACCTAGAGGCTTGCATGCCTTAATGGCAAGTTCTCTCACTGACAATCATGGGAATACATCATTGTCCCTTGATCGTCAGATCTTGCAAGTGGCTCGACATCAGCTCATTCATTCRCACTTCGCAAGATGTACTCAGGTACCTTGGCACTCATTGACATCAATGGTGAGTTGCCTCGCATTGGTTAACGACATTCATCAATGGTCGGTAATCCAATGACTTCTCTTCATGCTCGACATCGACACATTCATTCGCATGATTAGAATTGTACCATTAGGTTTAGTAGTAGGTGAAGACTATACACTTTTCCATGACTCTATCAGCAGTTGCAGTAGTATTTTTCCAGCCATATGAGGGTACTACAGTTCCACTTCCATACTTCCTCTTTTCCATGATTCATAAGCAGTGGTTCAGATTCCTCCACTTCATATTCTCTAATCCAGCAGTTCTAGCAGTCGCAGCTACAGTAGCATTCACCTTTCACATGATCATACAACAGTGACATCTTCCATGCTCCAGTAGCCGCATCGACCATATTCCTATTGCATAGTTCATCAACTTTTTGGGTAAGTGGAGGTATGTTCTTTTCTAATCTTTAATCATGCAATTCCTTAAGTGCTAAAAATAGATAAATTTGGAAAATTTCCTTACCTTAGTCTTCTCCTTTTCCTACACATACCACATYTTCAGTTGRGGGGRGGGGGGATATTCATTTCATAATTCCATTTACATATTCATCATCTCATTTTCCATTTACCAACATGTTTTTCCCAAACTATGCCTCGTTGCATTTTGATTCAAAAAATATTGCTATATATATTGGCATGATTCAAATATGAAGAAAAAAGGGCTTTCTAAGTACATTGATGACTTATCATTTCTAGTACATGCATGTTTCTAGTATTATGACTTGCAACAAGAAAATAAGTAAAACGAACAAATGTTGTTAACACAAGAACCAACATTTGTCATATTGATGGTTGTCACACAAGAACCAACCATAAGAAATATTAGCCGCCACTCATGTATCTCATCATGAAATGATTTATTATTACACATCATCATCATGTAAAGCCACAACTAAGATGCCAAAAGCCTAAAGAGAATTCATGCAAAGTTGCATGAGGACATGCAACAAGTTTAGTTGGGGGGAATGTTGGGTCACAACAATATGACACTTTATTCATCTTTCATATACCATGTGTCGCCTTTATTTCCATTTCATTCTTCCATAAAACCATAATTATCATCACTTTGATAAAAACATATGGGTTTACATTTCCATTTTCCAAATTATTTATTTTGAGTATTTTTAAGAGAATTTGTGACCAAATATTAGAAAATTAACATATTTTCATTATATCTCAAAGTTTTGTGATGACTACAGGCATATTTGAAGATTTTCACAAAGTCAAAAATCACCACCTAGCTTCAGATTCGAATTTTATCTTCTTTTAAGATGTGGAGATAATCATTCAAGCTCACTTCAAGGAGAAGATCATGGAGATAGAATATCTTATCCAAGATATTTGTGGAGGATTTGAAGGGATAGGTTGAGAGAAAAGTGGATTTGTAATTATGAGTCTCTTATCTTCATTTATGTATAAATAAGGGGTTTCTCTCCTCATTTGAGAGGAGACCTCTCTCTAGAATAGAGAATGGAAGAATAGAGTGATTGAGCTTTGATTCATAGTCTTGTAGTTTTGAGATAGTGATTTTCATTATTTGTCATGTATTGGATAGTTTTAATGCAAGATTTTACTTTCTCATAGTGGTTTGTCATTTACCTTTTTGTCGTGTGTTGTTGTAGATGTTTTTAAAATGCTTTCATTAGATTTAATTTACGCACTTTCATGTTTTCATAGATTAATTCTAGATTTCATGCTTTCGTAGTTAGATTAAGTTTTTTCTTTCATAGTTAGATTATGTCTCATTTGATTTAGTAGATTCAGTTTTAGTCTCAAGTTTATGTAGCATTAGGATAGTTTCTGCATATTTTGTGCTTTCTTAGATTTAGATTCAACGACAGTAGTTTAACATGTTTATTTTCAATCATTAGCATAGATTAGAAATCCTCTTACCTTGCATATACTTTGCGTACATCTCATAAGATTACGACTCTGGATTGATAATTTATGTCGCAATTACTATCAATTACTATCAAAGCCGAAATTGACAAGTTACGCGTTGTTGGGTTCATTTACCCCATTGCATATACCTCATGGGTCTCCAACCCTATCCCCATTAACAAAAAATAGGGCACTATTCACGTCTGCACTGAATTTCATGATATCAACCATTCTTGTCGCAAAGACAACTTTCCAACCCCTTTCATCGACCAAATTATCAATGACTATGCCGGACACGAAGATTTGTCCTTTATGGATGGGTTCTCCGGCTACAATCAAATCCAAATTCATCTAGTAGATCAATATAAAACCACTTTTACTACCCCTTGGGGTACCTTTTCTTATTGTGTCATGCCTTTTGGACTCAAGAGCACAGGTGCTATGTTTCAAAGGGACATGACCTATGTTTTCCATGATCTTTCCTGCATCATCCATGCTTATTTGGACGACCTCACTACTTTCTCCAAAAAAAGAACTCAACATTTAGACGACTTAAGCATCATTTTTCAACGATGTCTCCAGTACAATATCCGCTTGAGCCCCCTCAAGTGTGTATTTTGTGTCACTATCGGACACCTTCTTGGGTTCATTATCTCCCAACATGGCATCATGGTGGACCCCCTCAAGGTCCAAGCTATCACAGAAATTCCACCACCTAGGAATTTATGCCAACTGTAGAGCCTACAAGGCAAAGCTAACTTTTTATGTCGCTTTGTCCTAGATTACGCCACTCGTGCGCATGGTTTCCTCCACCTACTGCATCATGATATCCCGTCTTGATGGGATGAACATGCTCAAACAATTTTGATTATTTAAATGTTGCCTTATCCAATGCCCCTTAGATTAGTCCCCCATACTATAATTGCGATTACATCCTCTACTTATCAGCCTCAACTGTTTTAGTAGCAAGATTCCTCATCCAATTAGGGGATGACAGGAGTGAACATGTCATTTACTACATCAGTAAAATCCTTTCAGAGACACCCTTTAAATATAATCATGATGAGAAACTCGCCTTAGCAGTTGTCCTCGCAGTCCAAAAAATGCGACGCTATATTATTGATGCAGGAGCATTGCTCCAATGTCATCAAGAGCAAGCCAAACAGCACACCCAGCACGTGTTCAATAGAGAGGAGAGGTGCAACCCTCTCACTTTCAAATTTCAAATTTGAATTTAATGTATTAAATTTTTGTAAGGCTGGTAGAGCCAAATGCCATGCATGTGCGTAGGCTTTAGATAAAGTTTGCCTTAAATGGTTGTAAGGATGATGTCTAGATCTGATTCAAACTAGACAGCCATTCAATGTAATTGAATATAATTTAATGAGAGTTGGTGAGATGGAGGGAAGATCTCGAGGAGCCCCTATTTGTAAAAAGATATTCTTTGAATCTAGATTTAGTAAGGCAGAGAAGAACAGAGAGAATAGGGAGAAGAGAGGAAGCGTGACTTTGTTACAGTCTGAGCTTACATTGTTTGGATTCTTTGTGGTTTCATGCAAGAGTGCATGAAAGATTACTGTGGTCTCTGAAAGCCATTGCAGGAGTTCACTTCTGAATTCTACGGAATTTAGGCAGAGACATGCTAGGAGGGCACACCAGAGAAAATCTTGGACTCAAAGGAAAACCCCCAAGATCGTTGAACATCCTAAAGGAGAGACTGTGCAGAGGAGAGCACAGAGAGGAGAAGAAGGATTGTTGAGAATTATGTAAAGGCTCTGCCAGGAGGGCATTGAGCAAATGCACAGGATGCATTGAGGAGAACTCTATTTCGAGTTAGATGAGAAGACAGAGTCATTGAGGATTTTGGAGAACTCTGCCAGGTGGGCATTGAGTTGGTGAAAGTGTGCACAGAAGGAACTCTTGTTTGAGTTCAGAGAGAGAAGAGAAGTATCACAAGAGGATACCTCACAGGGTTACTGAACACCCTGTAGGCTCAGAAAAGCATGCTTGAGCAAGAAGTTTCTAGAGGGCACTTACATCCCTTCAAGGAGANCTGAAAGCCATTGCAGGAGTTCACTTCTGAATTCTACGGAATTTAGGCAGAGACATGCTAGGAGGGCACACCAGAGAAAATCTTGGACTCAAAGGAAAACCTCCAAGATCGTTGAACATCCTGAAGGAGAGACTGTGCAGAGGAGAGCACAGAGAGGAGAAGAAGGATTGTTGAGAATTATGTAAAGGCTCTGCCAGGAGGGCATTGAGAAAATGCACAGGATGCATTGAGGAGAACTCTATTTCGAGTTAGATGAGAAGACAGAGTCATTGAGGATTTTGGAGAACTCTGCCAGGTGGGCATTGAGTTGGTGCAAGTGTGCACAGAAGGAACTCTTGTTTGAGTTCAGAGAGAGAAGAGAAGTATCACAAGAGGATACCTCACAGGGTTACTGAACACCCTGTAGGCTCAGAAAAGCATGCTTGAGCAAGAAGTTTCTAGAGGGCACTTACATCCCTTCAAGGAGATAAAGGGACAGAGACACTTTGAGGTCAGAGCCATAGATAAGCTCAGAAGAGATAGCACCATTTCATGCAAAGGTCCTGCAAGAGGTTGTAGAGTTTGAAGGAACCTTTGAGGTTCAGAGAAATAAAGCTCAGGAGGAGGAATGCCTCATAGAATACAGGTGGAAGCCAAGGTTATAGGCTTCGCAGCAGAGACAAAGGCCAAGGCCTTTTGGAGCAAGAAATCCTCCAAGGGAAAGGAAGAAGGGAATTCTCAAGGTAGAGCACAACTATCATTAGATTAGTTGGAGAGACGAGATCTGGACCGTCGAGTTTCACATCCAGAAAATAGGAGGAGAGAGAACAGAAGGTTAGATTTGGGCCGTCATATCTAGCATCAATATCTAGCAACCATTGGATCATGTGAAGACACACAGAGTTTAATCTCTGGAAGCCACACAGAAGAGCAGAAACGGATGGTGGAGATGCTTCGAGGAGAAGTGCAAAATACCGTGGACCATTAGATCTCATAGATCTGTGAGGAAGTTAAGACTGAGCGTCTTTTAGTGTTCAAAAGCTTAGGAGGAGTAGTGTTCGTTGGATGAGAAGCAACAGGGGCTGTTGATTCCCATTTGGAGTGGAATTTCGGCATTTCGTCATTTCAGGGTTCGACATTTCAGCAATTCCGATAACAAGGAGCCGTGGCACTATGCGTTGAAAACCCCGAAGTCACGAAACATGACGTGTATTTGGAGTAGGGTTGTGGTCATGGAGGAAGCAGTCACATGCACCGATATTTGATCAGGGACTAATCGTTGTTGAGCCCATTTCGACATTTCGAGGTCCGAAAAGTAGAGGAGGCTGTGATTTTGGAATCGAGAGTTTCAAACTCCCGATTCGCGGAATCCCAAAAGATCCAGAGTCGTTGGATCGAGGAAAATCTCAGCTGTAGATCATGTGGGAAGTGAGGCTTTAGGAATTCAGGAACTGGAGTTTCAAAAGGTAAGGAAACTCTCTACGGTGGATTTTCGCGAGTCGCAAAATCCCGAAGAGTGGAAGAAAAATTCATGAAAGGTCGAGGGATAATAGCCGTCGGGCCCAATCGGGTTTTGAGATTCTGGGACTCAAGAGGTAGAGTTGCATGGTCAACACAACTCTCGAAATCATGAAGGGAGAAATGTTGAAAGGTGGGTCCCAAGTATCAGTCAGAGGGTACGTGCGACGGAAGTCAAAGGAGTGGTCA
Source organism: Picea mariana (assembly GCA_032191745.1). Classification (NCBI taxonomy): domain Eukaryota; kingdom Viridiplantae; phylum Streptophyta; class Pinopsida; order Pinales; family Pinaceae; genus Picea; species Picea mariana. The sequence continues at coordinate 115,014 of JASDQU010106382.1, forward strand.
AGGTTCGGAGAAAATCCTGAAAGAACATAAGCCGTTGGATCGAGGTAGACCCACAACCATCGATCTCGCCAAAGGAGAAATTTCATAATTAGGGGTATCACAAGGGAAGAGGAATGGTTTTTGGTGTTCGCTCAAGTCTCGAAAATCCGAAATCAGTGGGCAACAAGTGGCGTGTGTTAGGCACATTATCCAAAATTCTTTTTTCTGTAAAAATATCGATCATATTTGTTGATCAGGTGCGTAGAGTTAGTGCCCTGTGTTTGATCATGCAGGCATAACTCATAAGGACCTGCGGATTCACTCAAAGGGTTCCAGTAGGAGCCCAAAGATCCATTTCGACTCAGAAGAAGATCGATCCAGAGACCGAGAGGTCAGCGGAACCCTACTGAGGTAGGGGGTCTGCATCATAAGTGGTATTAGAGCCACTTTTTGTCTGTAGACTGCAGGCAGAGGGAGGTAGAGTAGATAAAGAAAATACTCTGATACACACCATCAAGTGGTATCAGAGCTTGATTTTGTCTGTATATTGCAGGCAGAGGGAGCCAGAGGAAAAGGAAGACGGAGTGTTGAATCTTTGTGATGATTGTTGCAAGGTGCGTAGCAGTTAATAGACAGTCAGGAGGACTGTAGGAAATGCTAGAAGCACTCACGGTTGCAGAGTGACAGCAACAAGTTTGCCAAGAGGGAAAACAGGAACAGGAAGATGGCTACTGAAGGCCATGGATGTGGTGGAAAGAAGAACCACCAGCAGCAGAGAAAAGATGAAATGGATAAAGAACTCACTGAGGTGAGGGTGAGGATGGAAGAGCTTGCACTGTGGGTGCAGCAGAACGCAAAGCTGCATTAGGTGTATGAATGGCCTATGAGGAGGAAAGAAAAGTGGCCAGTCAAGAAATTATTGGCCAGAGGAAAGCAAAAGTTGTTAAGAGGATGGTTGAGGTATGTTGAATGCCTCAGAGATGAAGAGGAGATGGTTCATGTGTGTGAATCAGATATTGGGAGAAATCTCAGTGATGAGGAGGAAGAGAGATCGAGCAGAGATCTCAGAAACTGCCAAGCGGGCAGTCAGGAATTTTCAATTTGCCAGGTGGGCAATAAGAAGAGGTCATATGATGATCTCAAAGACTACCAGGAGAGCAGAACAGAAAATTCAGGTTGTTAAGAGGGTAATGAGATGATATCGTTGGAGGATATCATAGACTACCAGAAGGGTAGAAAGGAAATCCTATATTGCCAGGTGGGCAAGGGAGAGCAGATGAGACTGTCTGAAAGTCTCATGAACTTAGGGATGAGTTTGGATCAGCGAGAGGAGCTGACAGAGAATATGATCTCATAGGTGAGTTCATATCAACAAGGACAACTGATAGAGAAGGAAGATCAGAAGAACATTCTGGTGATTGGAGGGATAAAGGTATTCCTTCCATATAGCCCAGTTGAGGCCAGTGTGTGTGTTGCCAATGCAGCAACAATAGAAAGATAGCCAGCGGTGACTATCATGACGAAGGAGAAGATGTCAAAATATACCCAAGAAGAATAAGAAATGGGACAGACATCAGAAACTAACCCAACTGAGGAAGAAGAGCATTCAGCAGAAATTCTCAAAACTTTCAGTCAAGAGACTGAACAGGGGATAACTACAACACTAAAAGTTGTAGCAGAAGAAGAGCATGCAGATAAGATGCTCACTCCATGGGAGATGGAGTTGGATATGCTGGAGGATTGGTTCAACCATCCAGAGCCAGTAGATGACTGTCGAGAGCAGACAGTCATGCAGAGATTAGCAAAGGATAATTCCAAGGAATTGCTTGAAAATTTCAGCCAGGGAGCTGAACAGATGATGATGACTACAATGTCGAGGCATGCAGCAACAGATGAAGGAAAATTCTAGTTTAAGGAGTAGCAAGGGGAAATGGCAGAAGCAAGTCTGTCAGAGAAGGTGACTGAATAGCATGTCAGTCAAGAAGATAAGACTACAGAGCTGAATTTTGCAGCAGAGTGGCAAGTTGAGGCCACAGAGGAAGAATATGGCATGGGAGATCTAGTTGATATACCCATTTGCATGGAAGAAGTGCAGTGGAGCAGGCTGCAAAAGGAGAGCCAACCCTGGGAGCAGCTGGACGAGATAATTGAGGAGATCAAAAGGATGATGATCAGATCAGCAGAAGTGGTCAACAAAGGGAAGCTAAGTAGAGGAGAACCTGCCATAGTAGCAGGGCAGTAGAAGCAACAACAGCAGCGAAGCGATGGAGTGGATGGACAACTCTAGAGAACTGTTTGGGATCCAGGTGGATTTCAACAATGGTGCTGGGAAGCTCATGAGAAGGAGCTCATGATTTTTTCAGCTGAGGAGTATGATGCAGGAACATCGCTCCAATGTCATCAAGCACTAGCCAACCAGCACACCCAGCACATGTTCAATGGAGAGGAGAGGCACATCCCTCTCACTTTCAAATTTCAAATTTGAATTTAATGTATTAAATGTTTGTAAGGCTGGTAGAGCCAAAAGCCATGCATGTGCGTAGGCTTTAGATAAATTTTTCCTTAAATGGTTTTAAGGCTGAGATCTAGATCCAATTCAGACTAGACAGCCATTCAATGTAATTGAATATAATTTAATGAGAGTTGGTGAGATGGAGGGAAGAGCTCAAGGAGCCCCTCTTTGTAAAAAGATCTTCTTTGAATCTAGATTTAGTAAGGCAAAGAGAATAGGGAGAAGAGAGGAAGCATAACTTTGTTACAGTCTGAGCTTACATTGTTTGGATTCTTTGTGGTTTCATGCAAGAGTGCATGACAGAGTACTGTGGTCTCTGAAAACTAGTGCAGGAGTGCACTTCTGAATTCTGTGGAATTTAGGCAGAGACATGCCAGGAGAGTGCACCAGAGGAAATCTTGGACTCAAAGGAAAACCCCCAGGATCACTGAACATCCTGAAGGAGAGACTGTGCAGAGGAGAGCATGGAGAGGAGAAGCAAAATTGATGAGAATTTTGTAAAGGCTCTGTCAGGAGGGCATTGAGCAAATGCATAGGATGCATTAAGGAGAACTCTATTTCGAGTTCGGTGAGAAGACAGAGTCACTGAGGATTATGGAGAACTCTGCCAGGTGGGCATTGAGTTGGTGCAATTGTGCACAGAAGGAACTCTTGTTTGAGTTTAGAGAGAGAAGAGAAGTATCACAAGAGGAGACACTCATAGGGTTATTGAACACCCTGCAGGCTCAGCAAAGCGTGCTTAAGTAGGAAGTTGTCAAAGGGAACTTACATCCCTTCAAGGAGAGAAAGGGACATAGACACTTTGAGGTCAGAGCCATAGATAAGCTCAGAAGAGATAGCACCATTTTGTGCAAAGGTCCTGCAAGAGGTTGCAGAGTTTGAAGGAACCTCTGAGGTTCAGAGAAATAAATCTCAAAAGGAGGAACGCCTCTTAGAATACAGGTGGAAGCCAAGGTTATAGGCTTCGCATCAGAGACAAAGGTTGAGGCATTTTGGAGCAATAAATCCTCCAAGGGAAAGGAAGAAGGGAATGCTCAAGGTAGAGCACAGCTACCGTTAGATTAGCTGGAGAGACGAGATCTGGACAATCGAGTTTCACATCTAGATAATAGGAGGTGAGAGCGAAGAAGGTTAGATTTGGGCTGTCAAATCTAGCATTGATATCCGAAAACCATTGGATCATGTGAAGATGCACAGAGTTTAATCTCTGGAAGCCACACAGAAGAGTAGAAACAGATGGTGGAGATGCTTCAGGGAGAAGTGCGAAATCTCGTGGATCGTTAGATCTCGCAGATCTATGAGGAAGTTAAGACTGAGCATCTTTTAGTGTTCAAAATATCAAGAGGAGTAGTGGCCGTTGGATGAGAAGCAATAGGAGCCGTTGATTCCCATTTGGATTGGAATTTTGGCATTTCGTCATTTCGGGGTTCAACATTTCAGCAATTCTGATGACAAGGAGTTGGGGCACTATGCGTTGAAAACCCCGAAGTCACGAAATGTGACATGTCTTTGGAGTACGGTTGTGGTCATGGAGGAAGCAGTCACATGGAACGAGATTTGGTCAGGGACTAATCGTCGTCGAGCCCATTTCATAATTTCGGCATTTCGGGGTCCAAAAAGTAGAGGAGGCTATGATTTTGGAATCGAGAGTTTCAAACTCCCGGTTCGTGGAATCCCGAAAGATCCAGAGCCGTTGGATCGAGGAAAATATTAGTCATATATCATGTGGGAAGTGAGGCTTCGAGAATTCGGGAACCAGAGTTTCGAAAGGTAAGGAAACTCTCTACGGTGGATTTTTGCGAGTTGCGAAATCCCGAAGAGCGAAAGAAAAATTCCCAAAAGGTCGAGGGACAATAACCATTTGGCCCAATCGGGTTTCAAGATTCCAGGACTCAAGAGGTAGAGTTGCATGGTAAACACAACTCCCAAAATCATGAAGGGAGAAATGTCGAAAGGTGGGTCCCAAGTATCAGTCAAAGGGTATGTGCGGTGGAAGTCAAAGGAGTGGTCAAGGTTTGGAGAAAATCCTGAAAGAACGTAAGTCGTTGGATTGAGGTAGGCCCACAACCGTCGATCTCGCCAAAGGAGAAATTTCATAATTCGGGGAATCATAAAGGAAGAGGAACGGTTTTTGGTGTTTTCTCAAGTCCCGAAAAGACGAAATTAGTGGGCAACAAGTGGCGTGTGTTTGACGCATTATTCAAAATTCCTTTTCCGGTAAAAGTCTCAATCATATTTGTTGACCAGGTGCATAGAGTTAGCGCCCTATGTTTGATCATGTAGGCATAAATCATAAGGACCTGTGGATTCGCTCAAAGGGTTCTAGTAGGAGCCCAAAGAGCCATTTCGACTCAGAAGAAGATCGATCCAGAGACCGGGAGGTCAGTGGAACCCTGCTGAGATAGGGGGTCTGCATCAATTATGCTTTGAACTACCAAGGTCATAGCAGACTCCAACCCCATGTAGTAATTTCTTAGTTGATGAACAATTAATGGCAAATTTTCCTGATGGATCATTATCCTCCAGGAATACGACCTAGAGTTCTCAACTCCCAAAATCAAGAAAGTGCTTGTCCTCACCGAATTCATTACAAATTTTCCTTCGAATGCCCAAGCTCCCCCTGTCAATATGGATTTTCCTGAAGAACACCTCTTCTTCATCCCCTTCGATGACCCCTGGTACGACGACCTATTCATCTACATTCAGACACATAATTTCGGGTCTCGTCTCTCTCAAGACGATCATTGATGCATTTTCCACCAGGCCCCTCGATACCTCCTCATCGGGGGTGTTCTCTATCGACATGGGTTTGACACCATCCTTCGTTGATTTCTGACCATCGACGAAGATGATAGAGTCTTGAACAATTCCCACAGTGGCACTTGCGGTGGTCACCTCTTAGGTATTTCCACATCCCAAAAAATCATTCGAGTAGGGTACTTCTGGCCCACATTGTTTCATGATTGCATCCACACTGTCAAGCGGTGAGAAAAATTCCATCTTTACACAAACAAATCACGAGCACCACCCACTCTTCTACATCCAGTCATCACCACTGGCCCCAGAGGGGAATTTTTCTCACACCATGTTCAGGTACGCATGATCATATCCAATTTTATCAAATAACTATTATATGTTCTTTATCATCAGATATTGTTCACATCAGGTATCTGGTTTTCATGTGTGTACGTATTGGTTCCATAATATTATATCCCCTTCGGGTATATGTTCGACACTAGCATGTAATTATTCCTTCTAAAAATCAATTACATCTCCCAGTCATACCCTCTAACATTTACCTTTAGGGTCCTTACATCCAACTCTGCAGTACCTTTACCTCTGTTGCATTTGGGTATTGTCACCTGGTAGAACTCTTCCCCAAATGAGTTGTCCCATTCATAGTTCCCCTTGGAAACTTGACACTCATACTAATTTCACCCCCTAGGGATGGGAGTCTTGATAGTCTTATGCACTTCCGAGAATGAACCGCATACGTCTTCTCATCATTTTTCTAGCTTTCCCAATGGACTCCCAGATCATATCATCTTGGTTATATTGACTGCACCTCCGAAGTATCATTAATCCTCCATCTCATCCACCATCAGTTGTCCCATCTCCATATTGTCCTCCATTCATTTACCTAATACAGAAACCCACCCATGGGGCCACCACCCTCCACCATTTCTCTTCCACAACTTGTGCCCTGACAGGCCAAGCCACCTTTCACTGGGGCACTCGTTTCTGTATATGTACACTCAATCCAAATTATTCTTTATTTATTTGGTAATTGTAAAAAGGTTTTGTTTCCATCATTTACTTAGCCTTTTGTCATCACCCTTGATGACCTTATTTTCCCGACAAAGAAACCCATGTCTCCCTTGGCTAGGGCATCCACTCTCTTTTTTAATTCTGACATCGTTCACAAACCCCAAGTATCCCAAAGTCCATGTACCCATTATCTCTGAGTTTGTCCACTTTGTTAAGCCTCTGGCACAATTTAACCCCATATCTAGTCGTCCCCCTGACACTAGATACATTTTTACGGTTGTTTCCACTCATCCTCCAAAATTCCCCAACCAAGGGCATTCTCGAGTTTCACCACACCTTGACTTTGTTCATGTTACCTATCAGTACCTGATATCATCCCAGTGGATTTCACGAAGCCCTTTAATTCTTGGAGTTTCGTCTCCCTTTCTGTCAACATCAGCATAGTTTCCAGAAGGGCGATAGTATCTTGACTCTTATTACCTTTACAATGAGGAGTCTTGGATGACACAGAGAGAATCATCATTTCTCTTTGATTCCGTTGACCCCCATAACATTCGACTTCAGAAAATTCTCATGTTACGGTGGGTCTTACTATGCGACTATTGCAGTTGTTTCATACTAGCCAAAGACCTATGAATTTGTTAGGCCATCAATGCCTATGAGTCATCGACACTTCTTATAGGATTCCTTGCCTCACTTCAGAGTATGTTCACCTTCAGAACTATCATCTGCCATTACCAACTGCCCTGGAGGGCACTGCGGTTATCTACACCAACATACATCTTCAGTTATCGTCTCACATTTTGGTTACATGACATGAACATGGGGCATGCCCACCTCATTTGTATACAGATTTTCTTTTCTCCCTAGAGAAAGGTTTGGGTCCCACCATTTCCCCTCTCCCTCTGATGGATCGCTCTTGCAACTACTCTCAACACTCTTCATTACAATGGTACTCTCAGTAGAAGAAACATTGATGTATTTCGGCTATACGTATGCTCCTAACCTGACATATCAGGGGGCATATGTTATCACTAAAATTTTGTCCACAACATTGCACACAAATGGTTACAGAAATATAGCAATGCCAACAAAAATTAGTTCACCTACAGCCCTAAAATGCATTCCAAAGGAAAAAACTATATAATTGGGTTAAAAATTGACATGCGCTAATTCACCAAAAGAAGCGTGTGCACAATGCACATTGTGTGTGGGACAACAAAGCTCTGAGAGTGCACAATGTGTCAAGTGTGTGACTGTGTACGAGAAAATTCATGCACTTCTATGAATGACACATTTATGGATCTTGTCATCCCCCCAACCACTTATGGACCACCTCCCAACCTAATTTGACCTTCATATCTAAGCAAAATCCAAATGGGGGGTTGGTCAAGGACTAGAGGGTGCCCTAAAAGTCCCCTTGTTCACACCAAGAACCAATTACATTTTCCTCAAAGAAATGTTATAAATAAGAGCCATGGGTGCACTAATAAACCAATATCTTCATAGTATTGTTATGTTGCCTCAATTCACCCTTGAGAATCCTCTTTTCTCTTTGGATCCTTCAAGAATCATTGCAGTAGGCCATTCCAATCACCTCTTGAGGTAATAGGCATTGATTTTCTTCACCATTTGCCATTTTTCTTCCATTGTAAGAAGTGATCTCCATTAGGGAACTCAAGATCCCTCCCAAGGAGGAAGAGGGGACTCATAAGTCCTCATTTTTCTCTACGGTGTTTTGCCTACTAATCTATTGATCCATTGGTAGCATTATCTTGGTCATTGTTTGATTTTTTATGGTTCTAAGTTTCTCATGCATTCTAACTTTTATTTCTTAGTTGTTTTAGTTTGTTTCTTTATTTATTACATGTGTTTGGCTTGTTTAACCCACTCACAAACTTCTGTGTTGTATAGCAGACTCATCTAGACATGCAAGTGTTGTTGTTTTTCTCACCCAAGTGACAAAACCAACACAACATGGACCCATGAAAGTAAACTAAACCAAATGATTCCAAAATACTAGATATTCATAAATACATGTACTTTCAATGCAAAATATAAAATTATCGAATG
>JASDQU010106382.1:144919-157603 GCA_032191745.1 Picea mariana
GAATACTTGGTGTATTTATAAATTTATTCCTCAAACTTCTTCAAAAAATATATCACACAGATTTTATCTACTTTCAAATAAATCCTTTTGTAAATAACATTTGAAGAATGTGGAGCCGTGTTGTTGATATATTCATATCTCTTCCAATTGACTGTTATATTAGAAAATGATTGATTATTCATATCGATAGGATACTTTGAGTGAAACAAACTTAAATTTCCACAACGATCACATTTATTTCCACCAACACATTGTTTTTGGTAAAATAATTCATCACCTTCTCTTTTACATAGAATTTCAGATATAAAAGCACAGAATGTGGAAGGAGGAGGTGAACTTGGCCATAASATTTTACCAAAATCAAGGAAAGTGTCATAATATAACTCAAATTCCACATGATAAYGACAAYAACAAGTGTCAYGAACAGTGATGGGTCTAACAAACCATGGTTTTTGTTGCACAAATGTATTGATGGAAATTTTAACTTCTTTGTGTTCTTCTTTGAACTTATTGAACAATTATATTTGTGTCATTGGCAATATATGTTTTGGATGTTCTTCATATTTATTTCGTGCTATTCTTCATTGTAACACATCCCTTGTATGTGGTGAAACATGAGATTCTGTCAAACAACAATTACAGGTTGATTATTTAACATTTTATGCAAGTCTATGTTTGTAGGGTTGTCTAGAAATAATTGTCCAACAAGCAAGTTCATCATATGTATCTATTTGAAATTGAAATTTTCTATGTTTGTACAATGTTTTTCTTGAGGTTCTCATCGCTTTTTCCATGTGTTGTGTCGAACGAAATTTTATATTGCTAGATGAAAAAACTGCTATTTGTATCACTCTACGTACAACACTAAAATATTTTTTTTGAGATTTTCCAAAAGCTTTTAATACACTATTTATATTGTCAAAGACATTATGTTTCACCTTTGTATCTTTTGTCGACTTTTGAATACCCAATAATGATGTAGCTTACTTTAACTTTCTTGACTTTATTAGATAGAGTAAAAATTGAGCTTGTATTGTTACCGATTCATCTTTGAAAAAAGTATTATACATATTCTTAACACGATATCTTATATAATGGTTAAATTTTTTCTTCCCAAATTCGTCTGTATCAACATTTTCTAATATTTCATCATCAATGTCGATATATTCTTTTGCATATTTCAATTTAAAGTTTATATTAAAAAACAAAACCCAAACATAAATTCACTAAACTATATACAAGTGTTCATCTTATATTATCTAGATTTATGTAAATAACTATAGGTGATTCAACTTCTGCTTCAATTTCAGTTTCAACGACTTCATCAGCGTTATGAGGAAAATCTATTTATGTTTTTTGAAAAACATCAAATCCGAATTACAATCAATTATATTTTAAAAACTAATTTAAATAAATGAATTCTATACTTTTAATATAGACAATATGTAATACTTGGTTGGACTTCTTGTTGAAAATCATTTATTTCTTCAATATTTTCACATTCTCATTTCTTTCTCCAATAATTCTCTTTCCTTTGTTCATTATGGCGAGTTTCATCTCGAGTGCGATCAAATTTTCTCTTGCAAAAACTTTTGTTTCCCATGAGTATAGTTATCTATAAAAGTTTTTTAAAAAAACAACATTTGAGAATAGTCTCAGAGAAACTTGATAGTCACAAAAATTATTAAAAAATAATATCAAGAATTTTATGTTCAACAAAGCCTTCACCTTGAAAAAATGTTCCACAAAGACTTCACTTTGAAAAAAATTTCAACAAAGCCTTAACCTTGAAAAAATGTTCAACAAAGCCTTCACCTTGAAAAAATGTTCCATAAAGCCTTCAATATATAAATTGTTATTCCAATAAAAACTTGAACTTCAAAAAAAATTTTCTTTTTTGCAATCAAAACATCAACCACCTTGTTCAAAACAACAAAAAAGATGATTCAAACTTTTTCTTACGGGCTCCACATATGAAAAACATGAAACAAGAGAGTGAATTGTGTTAAATTGGTTTGGCCAAAAGCGTATTTATAAGATTTGGCGCCAATTGAAATGAAATGACGTGTCCCTTCATTTTTTCCGACCGACGGAATTCTCTCACCCACCTTCTGGCCGAAAGATTATTTTTTAGCCGAAAATTTAGGAATCCATCTATTTTCTATGAATTCTGTTAGAAAAATATATTTTGGCCGAAAAAATTATTTTTCGGCTGAAAGATTATTTCAGTCGAAAACCTGCGAATGGGACTGTTTGCAGGAACCTGAGAATTCCCTCCAGCATACTTGAACTTTGGAGGTTGTAGAATCCTGCAAATACTCATAAATTAGTTTTGAAATTGATACCAGCATTTGCAACATTGAATCTACTTTCTACGAATATAATTTGTTTTCATTTTCATTATTTTTATCTAATTTTATTTAATTTTATAAAAAAAATCACTGCATAATATTTTCAAGTGGCATTATGATTCAATGAAATGAAATATCCATATCTCTAAAAAAACACATAGTGGAAAATTTAGAAAAAATTATATTAAAAATCCTTAAATTTTTCTCTTCAAAAGGGTAGTTTTAGATTTTACTTTTAAGTAAAAATAAAGATAGATGCAAGGTGGGGGAAAACATGTATTTAAAATAGACAACTTTTTTAGCTTGTTCAACTTTTAAAAATTATAGAAACTATAATATTCATCTGTTAGATTCAAAATTGTAGTCATAAGAAAACAGACTCTCTATAGATTGTTGCAGTATATTTTGTTTGTTAAAAAAAGAAGTTTAATAATAGATACATTTTTTTTTGGGGGGGGGAATAACTCATTATCATTCCTTTCATTTTTAAGGAACATACTGTGAAACAATTGCCAAATTGACATATCAAATCTCAATAAAAATAATTTGAAAAATAGACAGTAGAAAGCTAACAAAATTCTTCACAAGTTTTGTTTTTACTGTAAAGTGAAATTCTAAATAAATAAAAATACTTTTGTATACCGCAAGTTGAAGAACTTGTGAAAATTTAGTTTTTTTTCTCATAAAACAAGAAAAATAGACACCTATATTCATGATTTTACCTCATATTTGTTCTTCATCTTTTCCACTAATGTTTTCTCTTGAGTCTTATATATGAACAAAGGTAGTGAGTCTTCCCCTACTCATGACAATCCTGTAATCTACACGAAAAGATGGTTGTCGATCGACACTAGCTTGTCCAACTAGAGGAAACCTTTGTGGATGCAACCCAACAATAATTTGACGCAAATGTTAATTTTTGTGCTTCTTGCAAAGTGTGGGATCTCCAAGAGGTTCAATATGACTATTCTTTGTATTCATGTTTCCAACTCTTGTGGCTTGACTATGATTACGAGTGAGTCTGGGCTGAGGCATGTGCGTAGATAGTTTTGTGGTGATAACTCCAGGAATTTCTTCAGGTCTACAAGATCGTGGTATGAGAATCACAGACTTCCTACTGTGCCCAACATGTCTCCCTGTATGTTGACCCCAGGTGGAATCATCGATGCAACGAGGCCATACTTCAGCTCCTTGGGCAGTCTAACTGGGTTTGTTTTTGGCTTCCTGGGTAAAACATATGTTCTTGGAAAGTTTAATGGATATGATGCCTCTACTCTCGGGGTTTCTTCCTATACCACTACTGATGCCCACTTAGTGCACGGTTTTTTTTCTTGTGATGCATATGCTCATTTATTTGGTGGAACCATGGAATTATGAAATTTGTCTCTATCTGTAACTCACTTGACTCTATGTTCTCTTCAAATTTTCAAACATCTCTGAACCTTTCTCGTCTTTCCTCGTCTACTTTTATAGGATATTTCTAGTTGTTTCATTCCTTTTCGTGCAAAAATTCGCAGTCCAATCTGAATCTTTTGTTCACATTCAATTCTCATCTAGATTTTGCATTAATTTCACATTTTCTAGAAGATCGTGGTCTATATTTTCCAACCTATCAAAATCTCATCATCGTTTTGCATTTATGACAACCTGTTTCTGTCGTCTTGCCATCATGTTTTCTCTTAATGATTTTCCCATCATCTGTGCAGACATTTATTTTGGCTCTTTTTATGTGCAATTCAATTATCCTTTTTACATAAAATTTAGTTCACCTTCCTGTGTGCAATTCAATTCTCCTTCCTACATGCCTTCCTCTTTCTTTCTTCATTTTTGTGACATTTTCTTGTTCACCTCTTTTTTCCACTAATTTGACTCTTTGAGCAATGCTTGATTCATAACTTCAAGCCTCCTATCTCTTCAAACCTTTTTTCTTTATTTTTTTAGTATAATACCAAATACTATAGTACACATACTGCACACTCAGGCTAGTACGCGGAAGGACGGGTTTCCCTATATAGTTTCATCCGACTATGATTGACCAATCCTTCCATGAATATTTCCCCATTCAATTTCTCTAACTGAACAACACTTTCCTCCATCACAAATCTTATCACATACAGACCCAACCAGTGCATTTGGAAATTTCCAAGGTGCTACAAAAAATTGTTGTCATAGAGAAAAACTAGGTCTCCCATTTGGAACTTCTTATGTTTTATATGTCTATCATGCCATGCCTTTTTGGTGTGCTTTCCTGTGATGCAATCCTACGATGAATCTGTTTTCCTCTAGTTCCACTAGATTTGACAATATTTTCTCTATTGCGCTAGAATCCATGAGCTTTATCAGCACATCAATGCGTAGACTTCACACAATGAACTCCAAGGGCATAACTTCTTGTTGGTCGTATACTAATCGAAATGGTGTATGTCATGTCAACTACTTACATGTGGTTCAATACTCCCATAGTACTACATGAATCCTCAGGTCCTAGTCATCTTGATTTACATTACATATCTTCGTCAATGCATTCTTTAGGATCTTGTTAATCGCTTCCACTACTATGTATACCCTGGATTGGGATTCTTGCCACCTCATGATCTGTGAAAACCTGGGAATGTGTGAAAACATTGGAAATTGTGCAAAATATATAGGGCACGGGCTTATTTATGGAATATTTTAACAAAGGGACTTTATTGGCATGTTTTTTAGGCCTCTGGAATATATCCTGGAGGTTTCGGGTTCGATCCTCCATGATATGCATTTGTTGGTTATGTGTGTGTGTGTGTGTGTCGATTTTATTGTTTCATATGGTCATAACCATATGTTAATAGAAGTTGGAATATAGTTTTAACTTACCCGTGGATTTATGTGTTGGTAACATGGAACATTACATAGACTAGAAGATGGGGGCTTAGCCCTCGACCCCTTTTCCCCCCAAATAGAAATTTAATTGAATTCAAATAATTTTTAAAGCATATAGGGTTAAGAAACATGTGTCGGGTGTAATGGTAACGTAGGATTTGTTAAGGTTTATGGAGGTCCTGGGTTAGGCCCCTGTCGACTCCATGATTTTTTGGTAAATACTAACCAATATTGGCCAATGGGAGGTCTCCACGTGGTGGCCTCTCATTGGTTATCCCTTGCCACATGTCAACATATAATTCATCCACCTGGATGTCTGATCTGCCCAATCACCTGCCAACCTATGTGCCATATCACCTGTATAGTCATATGATCATGTCCCACATGTCATCCTTATAGTGGTGACACATGTCACCTTTGACTTTTCCCTTTGACTTTTTCCATTTACTTGAACTTTGACCGCTCATAAATTTTTCATACGAACTCTATTTGACTTTCCATTTGCACCATTGGAGATATAACGACGAGATCTACACAATGATGTCCTTTTCTTGGTCATTTGAGACAGTCAAATTTTGATCTTTTATGGACCCCCTGGGACCTCTGTGAGTGTTCCTTAGATTCTCTTGGATCGCTAGGTTCTTATTATAAAAATATAATTTATATTCTCAACTCCTTAAAGTTGAAAAGCATTATCATGTATGAAATACACAAGATGCCATATTTTGGCCACATAGGCAATCAAAAAATTATTTCTATAATAAGAAAGCAATAATTTTGGCCTAGGATGAAAAAAGATGTTGTCATATACATTTCCAAATGTATAGAATTCTAACAAGTTAACCTTGACATCAACTCCTGGGGGGCAGTGGTTGTTTGCAACCTTTTCCACTTTTGAAATGGAAATAGGAGGTAATTGATCCAGATTTTATGAGTAGAACGAAATGAATACAAATTATTATCAAAAGATGTTTAACATAGATTAACAGATATACAGTAAAACTGGTTTCTATTCAATAAGGAAATAAGTTGAAACTATAAAATGCAGTGGAAAACAAGCTTGCTAGAATGGTGGTGGCTTATCTCTGAAAAGAGATGTGACAGTTGTGATCATTTGCAAGAAGATGAATACAATGAGGCTCTAATGACCTTTTTACAGTAAATATGAATTCCAAAACCCTATACATCCAAAAACCTAACCCTAGGAGATGAAGCGCCAAAAGTCATGTGGACCCCGTTGGGGTGAGTTAGTACATCAACTTCCTAGGGTCGTAAATTTTTCATGCGATCTTCGTTTTAGGCACATGATAGCCCATTTTTTAGTAGAACAATTTTTGACTAGCGCAAGTAAGTGCTTTTCGCAGTCATCGGGGCCCCAAATCCCCAAAAAACGTCGTTTAGGGCCTCAAAACGACCCCGAAAGTTTTGAACCCGAAAAACTATCCAAAAACTGCCAAGGTGGAAAAAAAAAATTTGAGCCAGTGGAATAGGTGGGTGGCTACCGATATCCACCTTGATCAATCCTCCCTCATTAGGAAGATATGGTCTAAATTTCATTGAGTTCCCCCATCAAATGAGGAAATTTCTGCTAAATTTGGCCTCGGGTGAGCCACTTGCCTTGGTGCAGGAGCTTCCCGACTTTGAAAACTCGATAAACCTGGATCCTTTGCTGGTGAGTTCCCTTGAACCATTTGTGCACAATATGGTCATTAGATGCATGTTGTATGCATTCGGGGTTGAGCTTTGTTGGTGTCAGTAGCTTTTCTACCTCTGACGTATCCAATAATGGTGGGAAATAAGATCGAAGGAGATCCACGTTGAACAATGGGTCCAGGCCAAGGAATGGAGGAATGTTGAGATCAAAAGCATTATCACCCACAACCTTGCTAATGGTGTATGACCCATAATGGAGTGGGAAAATATTTCGATGGGGTCCTGTAAGGCGTTCTTTCTGAAAGTGAAACCAAACTTTGTCACCCAAATGAAACTTATGTGGCACCCAGTGTTGATCATGGCACTGCTTGTACTTGTCATTGGAATTTTGTAGGATATCTTGAACCTATTGACGTATGTGCTGGATCCACTCAATGAATTAGGTGGATTCATCATCTTCAGTTGGAGCAGGAGATGAGTCGGTCGAGGTGACCGCAAGGGGTAGTGAAACATCTATGGGACCCAATGGTTGGAATCCAAACCCCACCTGAAAGGGGTTGTGGCTAGTTGATATTTGTAGGGCTCGGTTGTAGCTATGTTGGAAATAGGGAAGAATCCCATCCCATGTGTGAGGGTTCTTGGAAATATACATGTGCAGGATATGCACGATCATTCAATTTACGACCTTGGTTTGGCCATCTTTCTGGGGGTGGAAGGTCATGGATTTGGTGAGCTTAGTGTCCAGCAATGACCAGAGGCTCGACCAAAATGTGCTGATAAATTGACTGTCTTGATCTGAGACAATGGTTTGTGGGATTCCAAAATGTACCCAGACTCATTCAAAGAAGAGATTGGAAGTGGCCTCTGCTGTGATCCTCTTCTTGCAGGCGACCATAATCGTCATCTTAGAAAAGTGATCAACAACCACAAAAACAAATTCATTTACCCACTTGGTGGACGAGAGGAGTGACATGCAATCCATTGAGATGGATTCCCATGGCTTTTCAGGAGTAGGAATAGGGGTGTACATGCCATGTTTCTTAGTGGTCATTTTTGCAATAGCGTGGGAAGTGCAGGACCCGATATACTTGATGACCTCCTGTTGAATTTTCGGCCAGTAGAAATGTTTTTGCAACATTGCCACTGAATTTTCGATGTTGAAGTGTCATGCCACCCAACTGTAGTGGGCTTCCCAGATCATCTTCACTCTCTCTCTTGATGGAACATAGATATCGCCCAAACGGCACGGAAGCGCATCATGAATATGGAAATTATTGACAACTGTGTTTGCGCCCAACATTTGGTAGGTGGTCGCAAATTTTGGGTCTGTCTCATAGAGTTGGGGCCATCCAGAGGTCTCATGGCCACAAGAGTCTAGCACCGTAGTGAGTGTCGTGACTGGCGTTTTGTTGAGGCAATCAGCGACGCGGTTGGTGCTTCATGTTTTATACTTGATGTAGAGGTGGAATTGTTGCAAGTATGTGGACCACTTCTGATGGCAGTCATTCTGAAATTTTCCTTGTGTATGCATGAATTGCAATTTCTTATGATAAGTGTGGATGACTGTCTCCTTCCCAAGAATGTAATGTCTCCATTGGTGACAGGCTTTCATAATGGAGTACATTTCTTTGTCATAAGTAGGGTACTTAAAGACAACATCTGATAGTGTCTCACTATGATAGGCCACGGGGTGGGCGTGCTCAGTGAGAATGACGCCCGGAGCATAGTCTAAAGCATCTATCTCAATCTCAAAGGGTTGTTGCAAGTTTGATAATGAAATTACTGGGGTTGAGCACAAGCATTGCTTCAAATCATCGAACGCTTGTTGTTGGGACTGGCCCCACACAAATTTCTCCTTACCACCACGCTTGGTTATTTGGCTGAGGGTCCATGCAATATGGGAGAATCCCAACACAAACCTATAGTAGAATTGGCAAGGCCCAAGAATATCTGAAGCTCAGTGAGTTTGTTTGGGGTTGGCCAGTCACAGATGACTTGGATCTTAGCTGGATCCACATGTACACCATGTTGATCAATGATGTAGCCTAGGTAATGGACCCTGTCCATGCCAAAGGAGCATTTTTCCAAGTTGGTGTATAGATTGTGCTGTTGTAGGGTGTGCAGAACCTGTTGAATATGTTGCAAGTGTTCTGCCCAAGTCTTGTTGTAAATGAGATTGTCATCCAGATACACCACTACAAAATCATTAGTGAATGGTCGCAGGATATAGTCCATCATCCTCATGAAAGTGGTTGGAGAATTTGTCAAACCAAAGGGAATGAACAACCATTCAAAAATATGTTCCTTTGACTTGAAGGTAGTCTTCCATACATCTATTTTTTCTATCGGGACCTGGTGGTAGCCAAACTTTGGATCAATCTTACTGAAGTATTTGGCCCCTGTGAGATTATCAAGGAGGTCGTCGATTCGGGAAATCGGGTATCGGTTTCTCACTGTGATTTTATTCAAGGCCCGGTAATCAATGCAGAGTTGTCAGGTTCCATCTTTCTTCTGTACCAGTATGATTGGGCTCCCGCAAGGTGATGAGCTAGGACGGATGTGCCCCTTGTGGAGAAAACTCTATAGGAATTTCCCAATCATAATGCAAGAGGCAGGGTTGCGCGACAATATATCTTGTTTATTCCTTTTCTATTCTATTTCTTTCCCAAGGGTTAGGGTTTACAATGTTCCTACAAACAAGGGTTTTTCCTATGATATATCTCTTTGATATACGTACATGGTCAAACAATAGTACTCAACCCAATATATCAGGGAACCAACTAAGGAGGCTCGACCATACACTTATCCATACTACCCGATCACCCAGGTACTAGAGAGTATCTTCCCAAGTGTTTTTCTTGGTGTCACTATAGCAGTCAGGTGATTGATCAAATGATATAGAGTTGGTTTCAGGAGACCTTGGGGAATCCCAATATATCTAACGGTACATGGGAGTGATGGTCGTGTATATATTCTATCTAATACGGTACTACTCGAAGGGTACCAACATGCATTACAAAGGTTTCCAACAAGGTCAAATGTTTATTTCTAAGTAACCCCATGAAATCGTTTGTATTTCTTGCATGTCGTCTTCCCATCACAGTTTTTCCTTCTAAAAAATAGATATTTGTTCTTTAAATACATCGACAGTACATGTCTCTACCCTGAAAAAAAAAATTCCCACAATTTTCCATAGAGGAAAGTGCTTTGATACCACTTGTTAGGTACCAGATGTATTATAAACAATAGAAAATAGAAATATAGCAACAATTACTAGTGGAATAACAAAATGTAGACAACCAAAACACCAGAAATGATACCTTTATTAATAGAAAACAATGTTCACTTGCCTCTTCCATGGGGCAACCTCCAGTACAATGCTCTATTACAATAATTCTCAATGCAAGGATTTCTCATTCCTCCAACTCTTATTTATACTAATTATACCTTCTAAAGAACATTCTATAGGAAGATATTTCTAGAAGCGAAAGCTTCTATTAAGCCTTTTTACATTAGACTTGTTCACATTATTAAATAGGCCTTATTAACTAATCTCGGTGTTTATTACATGGAAAATATATTGTACTACCTATGTGAGGGGTTAGGGAGGTTAGGTCCCTAACAACCTTGAGAATGATAAAAAAAAAATGAACAACAATCCACTTCAAGGGGGAAACCTCATTTTACAATATGAGATATGATGATTTTGATATTATGTAATACCCATAGGACGAACCCCAATTGAAATGCAATTGCAGATATGTACATAGGCTGGTGAGACGGGAACTTCTTTTGGCTAGTGATCATGTTTTGTATTATGTGTTTTCACTTTGAATTTAATAGAAAACACAACTACATGGATACCATACTGATAATAAGAGTTTGGGGGGGATTAAACTCCACTATATGGGAAATGGGGGGCTAAGCCATAGGGCTTAAAATAAGGAAATACTAATAAAATTTTTCCATCAAAGGAAAAATGGTAAGGACATGATTTTGTTCTAAGTATTTGGAAAGGTGAAAAAAATCACCAAGTGATTCAAAGGAAACTTGAGGAAGTGACAAGTGGCACTTCCATAGCATGCAAACAAAATAGAAAACCTTAGTGCATTTTTCTAATTCCATCCATCCGTTCCAAGGGATTATTATGCTCTCCATGATTCATACCATATCCTTGCAGTTGTAATTGTTACTACTATATTTCCATTTTTTTCAAGAATGCTTAAGGAGGATCTATTGGGAGTTAAGATGAAGGGGTGGGTTGTGAGGACCACGCACATTCTATCCAGGTGACCGAATTGTAAGGAATTTGATTCCCATAGGTGCCAAGTTGCAGTTACAGAACTTTGAATCTTCCTATCCATCTTGTTGTTGAAGCCTAGAAGGAAAGTGGGGTAGTCATAGGGGCACACTTCCTAGGTGGCACAAGCATGTGGGGAAATTAAAGACTACAGACTAGTTGTTGAACTTGGCACCTGAATTGGAAATACTGCTACTATTGAGAGACCTTAATTGGATAGGATTTCCTTACCCAAGTGGAGTTTAAGCCCCAGCTCAGGGTTGACTTGCTGTCAGTTTGTGGGGAGAAGATTCTAAGGTTGGGAGAAAATTCATAGGTTTGCAGGCATTTGGTGGTTCATTTATATAAAATAAGTTTCCACTATGTGCTTTTTTAATTTATTGTTGAATGAGAATGTATGAAACCCTGTGTTGGGTATTACTGCGTAATTATTGTGAGTTTTTGTCATGAATAATTGTTATTTTTAACTTGCTTCAATAAAATCTCTATTAGAATTTTTTAGGAGTTATAATCAAGTAATTTTTCCATGGGTTTATTTACTACTGTATTTATCCTGAGCATTTTGGAAATTAGACTTGTCTGGAACTGTAGTGTTGTAGTTGCAATACTTAGAAACTGTAAATTAAATGCTTTGTATACATTCCAATTGTGTGTGTGTGTGTGTGTGTGTGTGTGTGTGTGTGAAGTAGGGTAATTACCCATATTTGTTCACAACCAGAGTTATATATTGGCAAAAAAAAAATTAGTGGAATTCAATAGTTGGGATGGAATTTCCCTTGTCTAAGATTGGACAATGCGCTTGAAACATTTTTCTCCTACACGATGATGGAAAAAGTATTAGATATATTAGATGAATTCCACCAGCTAAGGATGGCCTAAATAATATTTGAAAAACCTTGCAACAAAAACCAAATTCGTTGAATTCTAGTTTAAGGCTGAATAAACTTTAAAAAAAAATATGTTTTCCTTAGTAGAAATCGTAACCGTGGATCTCGGCACGACAAGTTAATTTTAGATATTGATTGGAGTCCATTACACTCCATAGCATGCCATTTATTAGGGTCCTTTCCAAACATTGGATTCCTCTGAGGCAGATTGAAAAATATTGACTGTTAATCGGAGTCCTCAAGTACAAGGATTTGCGGAGGATGTAGGTTGTTGTCAACCGTTGGATCCATTGGGAAGAAGTTGGGGGAGAAATATCTATCGTTATATTTATTTTGAAAGGAGCTTTCAGGAATAATGTTCGGAGTAGGTTGTATTATCGAGACCCAAAGGGAAGACTCCAAGCAGGAATCTTGATCGTTCATCAAATGCGGGGTTGTCGGTGTAGCCCTAGTTAGGGCACTCTGATTGGGAGGTTTCAAGAGTTTTCGTAGACGTCGATCTAGTGAAGAGGATCGATCTTGATCATCCACAGGATGGACTAGTACTCAATGTTAGATCACAACTCTGAGGATATCACAACCGTTGATTTTCTTAACCAAGTGATCCAAGTGAATATCGGTGGCCACCCACCTT
>JASDQU010106382.1:157653-170610 GCA_032191745.1 Picea mariana
AAAAAAAAATATGTTTTCCTTAGTAGAAATTGTAACCATGGATCTCGGCACGACGAGTTAATTTTGGATATTGATTGGAGTCCATTACACTCCATAGCATGCCATTTATTAGGGTCCTTTCCAAACATTGGATTCCTCGGAGGAAGATTGAAAAATATTGACTGTTAATCGGAGTCCTCAAGTACAAGGATTTGCGGAGGATCTAGGTTGTTGTCAACCGTTGGATCCATCGGGAAGAAGTTGGGGGAGAAATATCTGTCCTTAGATTTATTTTGAAAGGAGATTTCAGGAATAATGTTCGGAGTAGGTTGTATTATCGAGACCCAAAGGGAAGACTCCAAGCAGGAATCTTGATCGTTCATCAAATGTGGGGTTGTCGGTGTATCCCTAGTTAGGGCACTCTGATTGGGAGGTTTCGAGAGTTTTCATAGACGTCGATCTAGTGAAGAGGATTGATCTTGATCATCCAGAGGATGGACTAGTACCCAATGTTAGATCACAACACTGAGGATATCACGACAGTTGATTTTCTTAAGCAAGTGATCCAGGTGGATATTGGTGGCCATCCACCTTTTCCAAATCACTCAAAACAGTTTTCTGGCAATTTTGGCAATTTACTATTTTTAGCAAGTTTTAACTTCCGGGGCCATTTTGAGGGCCCAAATGAAGGTTTTTCTAGATAGAGGTTCTCAATTATATCTAAAGGCATCATTGATCCCCCAAAATGAATCTCCTTGACGATACCTTTCCAACGAGCTATCGCACGCCTAAAATGGAGATCGTATGCAAAAGTTACGACCACGGGATGTTGATGTACTCACTTACCCAAACGAGGCCCACATGACTTTTGGTGCTTCATCTCCTAGGGTTAGGTTTTCGGATGTCTAGGTTTTTTGGCATTCCTGCTTATTGTAAAAAGGCCTTCATAGCCTCATTTTAATCATCTTCTTGCGAATGCGAGTAGCCGTCACATCTGTTCTCAGAGATAAGAAGGCACCATTCTAGCGAGTCTTCCACTCTATATTTTTATAGTCTCTGTACATTTCTTTCATTAATAGAAATCGTGTATTATTGTATATCTGTGTTTATGGTTGCATCTCTGATACATTTCTGTTATATTATTGAATATTTGCAATATGTCTATGCATTTATTTATCATATCTCCGATCTCATTTCGTGCCGAAAATAATCCAGATCAGTGGTATCAGAGCAGGTTGCTCTTGATCATTTTTTCACTGCATGTCCCTAACAAGGTACGATTATAGAAATTTGGGTCTCGAGCTTGTCTCTCTTGAAGACAATCACTCTCGCACACCCAAGAAACCATCAATGGCGGAAAAAAAGAAAAACGACGAAGCAGACGATCCTATCAATCTATTGCTTGAGCAAGCTCTCACACGATAGAGGGACAAAATGATGGAGAATTTTTCCCACATCCTTCAACGCCCGTCAATAGCATTAGACGCATCTTCATCAAGTAGCCACTTTGGAGGCACCTCGCCTTTCAAGGTACAAGTTAATTTTGATATTCTTGTATTTGAAGGACGAATAGATGTAGAAGCCCTAGAAAAATGGTTAACTCTACTAGAAGGTTATTTCTCTGTTCACAATTTTTCCGACGAAGAAAAGATCACCTTCGCACTCCTTAAGGCTCTCCCCCTTGTCAAACATTGGTGGGAAACTTACTAAAATAAAAGTTCCACAGAGGAGTCTAGAATATATGGGGCCAATCCCACTTGGGATTTTTTTGTGGATGCGGTAAAAGAACAGTATTACCCTGTTGGAAACTATGAGGACCAGTAAATGAGATGGACCACACTGCGGCAAGAGAGGGGCCAAGTAGTTCCGCAGTTCACCAATACCTTCCATACCTTGTGCACCAAGATGGGTATCAAAGACTCTGAGTGAAATTCGGTTTTGAAATACCGTGGGGCTCTACACAGATACATCCAGACTGAAATGGATTTTCTGGACATCTCATCACTCGGTGTTGCTTATTGATATGCTATTAAAATTGAGCAGAAATTTAAGCACTGGAACAAACAGGAATTTGGGTCTGTAAATCCGCAACAACCAAAGTATGACAAAGATGGCCCTAACAAACAGTCCCCAAAAACTAGTCCAAGACACAGGAAAAGAAGGGTCATGGGAAGACAAACAAGGACACCAGAAAATGGTGTGATTTCCACAAAATCCCCTGGCGCAACACCGATGAATGTCGCTCAAAACAGTCATTGGTGGCTAAGATCAAAGACAATGAGCTGAACCCTGATTCAGAATCTAATTCTGAAAATACTGGTAAAGGACAGATCATTGACGCAGACCCCACTGTTATTGTTGCGACCACAACAATTCAACCAGAAGAACCAGTAGATCCTGAAGAGGGGGAGTGCCTTTTTCATTCATAGATGTGGGTGAAGGGGACCCCACTGCATTTTATTGTTGATAGCAGAAGACAAAAAAACCTCATCTTAGCAGAGGTCATCAAACATTTGGGACTATCGACAACACCTCACTCGCATCCATACAACATTGGGTGGCTTCAGCAAGAACGAGATCTCCGTTTCAACCAACAGTGTCGATTTTCATACGGCATCCAACCCTTCAAGGATGAGGTATTATGTGATGTTGCCCCACTAGATGTCTGTGATGTTTTCTTGGGCCAACCATATATGTGGAGACGTCATGTTGTTTATGAGTCTTGAGCCCGTAGTGTCATTGTTACATTGGGGGGTCATCTCTACAGAATACCAGAGGTAGTTCCGACTATTGTTCCACCTAAAAAGTGCCACAAGGTAGTATCTCATACTCCAAAATTCATCTTCTTCACATTCTGTTCAAAAGGAGAAAAAAAGGACACTCCAACCACTACAGCCTTGCCCCAAGCACTTTCTATCCAACAAAAGCATGTCGACAAGGTTGCAGCAAAGTGAAAAGATTCCTTCTGCACATTGTCCTCTCATGTATCTCGACTTGTTGAACAACCTCAACCTCAACAGGCTCATGATAGATTTCCACAAAATGAGCAGTGTGACATCTCCAGCAAGACAATAATCTCACCAAGATACCTTTCCAACGAGCTACCGAACGCCTAAAACGAAGATCGTATGCAAAAGTTACAACCCCGGGAAGTTGATGTACTCACTTACCCAAATGGGGCCCACATGAATTTTGGTGCTTCATCTCCTAGGGTTAGGTTTTTGGATGTATAGAGTTTTTGGCATTCCTGCTTATTGTAAAAAGGCCTTCAGAGCCTCATTGTAATCATCTTCTTGTGAATGCGAGTAGCTGTCAGATCTCTTCTCAGAGATAAGTTGCCACCATTCTAGCGAGTCTTTCACTCTGTATTTTTACAGTCTCTGTACATTTCTTTCATTAACAGAAATCGTGTATTACTTTATATCTGTTTTTATGGTTGCATCTCTAATACATTTATGTTATATTATTGAATATCTACGATATCTCTCTGCATTTCTTTATTATATCTCCGATCTCATTTCGTGTCGAAAATAATCTAGATATGTGGTATCAAAGCAGGCTGCTCTTGATCATTTTTCAAGTGCATGTCCCTGACGAGGTCCAATTATAGCAATTTGGGTCTCAAGATTATCTATCCTGAAGACAATCACTCTCGCACACCCAAGAAACCCTCAATGGAGGAAGAACAAAAAAAACGACGAAGTAGACAATCCTATCAATCTGTTGCTTGAGCAAGCTCTCACGTGACAGAGGGATGAAATGATGGTGAATTTTTCCCACATCCTTCAATGCCTGTCGATAGTATCAGGCACATATTCATCAAGTGGCCACTTTGGAGGCACCTCTCCTTTCAAGGTACAAGTTAATTTTGATATTCCTGTATTTGAAGGACAGATAAATGCAGAAGCCCTAGAAAAATGGTTAACTCTGCTAGAAGGTTATTTCTCTATTCACAATTTTTTTGACAAAGAAAACATCACCTTCGCACTCCTTAAAGCTCTCCCTCATGTCAAACAATGGTGGGAAACTTACTAGGAGCAAAGTTCCACAGAGGAGTCTGGAATATATGGGGCCGATCCCACTTGGGATTTTTTTGTGGATGCGGTAAAAGAATAGTATTACCTTATTGGAAACTATGAGGACCAGTACATGAGATGGACCACACTGCAACAAGAGAGGGGCCAAGCAGTTCTGGAGTTCACCAATACCTTCCATACCTTGTGCACCAAGCTGGGTACCAAATACTCCGAGGGACATTTGGTTCTGAAATACCGTGGGGATCTACACAGATACATCCAGACTGAAATGGATTTTCTGGACATCTCATCACTCAGTGTTGCTTATCAATATGTTGTTAAAATTGAGCAGAAATTTAAGCACCAGAACAAACAGGTATTCGGGTCTACAAATCCGCAACAACCAAAGTATGACAAAGACGGCCCTAACAAACAGTCTCTCAAAAACCAGTCCAGGACACAATAAAAGAAGGGTCACAAGAAGACAAAGAAGGACACCAAAAAATGGTGTGATTTCCACAAAAGCCCCTGGCACAACACTGATGAATGTCATTCAAAACAGTCATTGGTGGCCAAGATTAAAGACAAGGAGTCGAACCCTGATTCAGAATCTGATTCTGAAAATACTGGTAAAGGACAGATCATTGACGTAGACCCCACTATTATTGTCGCGGTTGCAACAATTCAACCAGAAGAACCAAGAGATCCTGAAGAGGGGTGCGCCTTTTTCATTCACAGATGTGGGTGAAGGGGACCCTGCTGCATTTTATTGTTTATAGCGGAAGCTAGAAAAACCTAATCTCAACACAGGTCGTCAAACAATTGGGATTGTCGACAACACCACACCCATAGACATACAACATCGGGTGGCTTCGGCAAGGAACAGATCTCTGTGTCAACCAACAGTGTCGATTGTCATACGGCATACAACCCTTCAAGGATGAGGTATTATGTGATGTTGCCCCACTGGATGTCTGTGATGTTCTCTTGGGCCAAAAATATATGTGGAGATGCCATGTTTTTTATGAGTCTCGACCCTGTAGTGTCATTGTTACTTTGGGGGTTCATCTCTACAAAATACCAAAGGTAGTTTCGACTACTTTTCCACCTAAAAAGTCTCGCGAGGTAGTATCTCATACTGCAAAATTCATCTTCTTCACAATCTGTTCAAAAGGAGAACAAAAGGACACTGCAACAACTACAGCCTTGCCCGAAGCACCTTTTATCCAACAGAAGCAGGTCGATAAGGATGCAGCAAAGTGAAAAGATTCCTTTTGCACATCATCCTCTCATGTATATTGACTTTTTGAACAACCTCAACCTCAATAGGTTAATGATAGATTTCCACAAACTGAGCAGTACGACGTCTCCAGCAAGACAAGCAGCTCACCAAGATGCAGATTCAACAAACGCTTTTCCCCCTCCCTCAGGAACTCAACACAATGGAGACCATTGCTTCCTAAGGAGGGAGGATTGATCTAGGTGGATATCGATGGCCACCCACCTTTTCCAAATGGCTCAAAATAGTTTTCTGACAGTTTTGGCAATTTACTATTTTTAGCAGGTTTTAACTTCCGGGGCCATTTTGAGGGCCCAAATGAAGGTTTTTCAAGATCGAGTTTCTCAATTATAACCAAAGGCATTATTGAGCCCCCAAAATGAATCTCCTCGATGATACCTTTCCAACGAGCTATCGCATGCCTAAACGGAGATCGTATGCAAAAGTTACGACTCCGGGAAGCTGATGTACTCACTTACCCACATGACTTTTGGTGCTTCATCTCCTATGGTTAGGTTTTTGGATGTCTAGGATTTTTGGCATTCCTGCTTATTGTAAAAATTCCTTCAGAGCCTCATTGTAATCATCTTCTTGTGAATGCGAGTAGTCATCACATCTCTTCTCAGAGATAAGATGCCACCATTCTAGCGAGTCTTTCACTCTGTATTTTTACAGTCTCTGTACATTTCTTTCATTAATAGAAATCGTGTATTACTGTAGATATGTGTTTATGGTTGCATCTTTGATAAATTTCTGTTATATTCTTGAATATATGCGATATCTCTGTGCATTTCTTTATTATATCTCCGATCTCATTTCATGCTGAAAATAATCCAGATCAGTGGTATCAGAGAAGGCTGCTCTTGATCATTTTTTAATTGCATGTCCCCGACGAGGTCCGATTATAGCAAGTTGGGTCTCAAGCTTGTCTCTCTTGAATACAATTGCTCTCGTACACCCAAGAAACCCTCAATGGTGGAATAAAAGAAAAATAACGTAGCATACGATCCCATCAATCTGTTGTTTGAGCAAGCTCTCACGCGACAGAGGGACGAAATGATGGAGAATTTTTCCCACATCCTTCAACGCTTGTCGATAGCTTCAGGCACATCTTCATCAAGTGGCCACTTTGGAGGCACCTCACCTTTCAAGGTACAAGTTAATTTTGATATTCTTGTATTTGAAGGACAGATAGATGCAGAAGCCCTAGAAAAATGGTTAACTTTACTAGAAGGTTATTTCTCTGTTCACAATTTTTTCGACAAAGAAAAGATCACCTTCGCACTCCTTAAATCTCTCCCTCATATCAAACATTGGTGGGAAACTTACTTGGAGAAAAGTTCCACAGAGGAGTCTGGAATATATGGGGTCGATCCCACTTTGGATTTTTTTGTGGATGCGGTAAAAGAACAATATTACCCTATTGGAAACTATGAGGACCAGTGCATGAGATGGACCACACTGTGGCAAGAGAGGGGCCAAGTAGTTCTGGAGTTCACCAATACCTTCCATACCTTGCGCACCAAGCTGGGTATCAAAGACTTTGAGCGACATTTGGTTCTGAAATACCGTGGGGCTCTACACAGATACATCCAGACTGAAATGGATTTTCTATACATCTCATCACTCTGTGTTACTTATCGATATGTTGTTAAAATTGAGAATAAATTTAAGCACCAGAACAAATGGGAATTTGGGTCTGCAAATCTGCAACAACCAAAGTATGACAAAGATGGCCCTAACAAACAGTCTCCCGAACACCAGTCCATGACACAGGAAAAGAAGGGTCATGGGAAGACAACGAAGAACATCGGAAAATGGTGTGATTTCCACAAAAGCCCCTTGCACAACACCGATGAATGTCGCTCAAAATAGTCATTGGTGGCCGAGATCAAAGACAAGGAGCTGAACCCTGATTCAGAATCTGATTCTGAAAATACTGGTAAAGGACATATCATTGACACAAACCCCACTGTTATTGTCGTGACTGCAGCAATTCAACCAGAAGAACCAACAGATCCTAAAGAGGGGGAGCTCCTTTTTCATTCACAAATGTGGGTGAAGGGGACCCCGCTGCATTTTATTGTTGATAGTGGAAGCCAAAAAAACCTCATCTCAGAAGAGGTCGTCAAACAGTTGGGATTGTCGACAACACCACACCTGCGGCCATACAACATCGGGTGGCTTCGGCAAGGACAAGATCTTCGTGTCAACCAACAGTGTTGATTGTCATACGACATCCAACCCTTCAAGGATGAGGTATTATGTGATGTTTCTCCATTGGATGTCTTGATGTTCTCTTGGGCCAACCATGTATGTGGAGACAGCGTGTTGTTTATGAGTCTCGACCCTGTAGTGTCATTGTTACTTTGGGGGGTCATCTCTACAGAATACCAGAGGTAGTTCCAACTACTGTTCCACCTAAAAAGTGCCACAAGGTAGTATCTCATACTACAAAATTCAGCTTCTTCACAATCTGTTCAAAAGGAGAACAAAAGGACACTGCAACCACTACAGCCTTGCCCCAAGCACCTTCTATCCAATAGAAGTAAATCGATAAGGCTGCAGCAAAGTTCAAATATTCCTTTTGCACATCGTCCTCTCATGTATCTTGACTTGTTGAACAGCCTCAACCTCAACAAGTTCGTGACATATTTCCACAAACTCAGCAGCGCGAGGTCTCCAGCAAGACAAGCAGCTCACCAAGATGAAGATTCAATAAATGCTTTTCCCCCTCCCCTGGGAACTCAACGCAATGGATACCATTGCTTCCTAAGGAGGGAGGATTGATCCAGGTGGATATCTGTGGCCACCCACCTTTTACAAATGGCTCAAAACAGTTTTCTGACAATTTTGGCAATTTACTATTTTTAGTAGGTTTTAACTTTCAGGGCCATTTTGAGGGCCCAAATGAAGGTTTTCCAAGATCTAGGTTCTCAATGATATCTAATGAATCTCCTCAATGATACCTTTCAAACGAGCTATCGCACACCTAAAACGGAGATCGTATGCAAAAGTTACGACCTCGGGAAGTTGATGTACTCACTTACCCACATGACTTTTGGCACTTCATCTCCTAGGGTTAGGTTTTTGGATGTCTAGGGTTTTTGGCATTCCTTCTTATTATAAAAAGGCCTTCAGAGCCTCATTGTAATCATCTTCTTGCGAATGCGAGTAGCCGTCACATCTCTTCTCAAAGATAAGCTGCCACCATTCTAGTGAGTCTTTCACTCTGTACATTTCTTTCATTAATAGAAATCGTGTACTACTGTATATCTGTGTTTATGGTTGCATAAATGATACATTTCTGTTATATTATTGAATATCTGCGATATCTCTATGCATTTATTTATTATATCTCCAATCTCATTTTATGTCAAAAATAATCCGGATTAGTGGTATCAGAGCAGGCTGCTCTTGATCATTTTTTTAGTGCATGTCCCTGACGAGGTCCGATTATAGTGAGTTGGGTCTTGAGCTTGTCTCTCTTGAAGACAATCGCTCTCACACACCCAAGAAACCCTCAATGGTGAAAGATAAGAAAAATGACAGAGCAAACTATCCTATCAACCTGTTGCTTGAGCAAGCTCTCACACGACAGAGGGACGAAATGATGGAGAATTTTTCCCACATCCTTCAATGCCTGCTGATAGCATCAGGCACATCTTCATCAAGTGGCCACTTTAGAGGCACCTCACCTTTCAAGGTACAAGTTAATTTTGATATTTTTTTATTTGAAGGACAGATACATGCAGAAGCCCTAGAAAAATGGTTACTCTGCTAGAAAGTTATTTCTCTGTTCACAATTTTTTCGACAAAGAAAAGATCACCTTTGCACTCCTTAAAGCTCTCCCTCGTGTCAAACATTGGTGGGAAACTTATTGGGAGAAAAGTTCCACAGAGGAGTCTGGAATATATGGGGCCTATCCCACTTGGGATTTTTTTGTGGATGCGGTAAAAGAACAGTATTACCCTGTTGGCAACTATTAGGATCAGTACATGAGATGGACCACACTGCGGCAAGAGAGGGGCCAAGCAGTTCCAGAGTTCACCAATACCTTCCATACCTTGTGCACCAAGCTGGGTATCAAAGAATCTGAGTGACATTTAGTTCTGAAATACCGTGGGGCTCAACACAAATACATCCAGACTGAAATGGATTTTATAGACATCTCATCACTTGGTGTTGCTTATTGATATGCTGTTAAAATTGACCAGAAATTTAAACACCCAAACAAACGGGAATTTGGGTCTGCAAATCCGCAACAACCAAAGTATGACAAAGATGGCCCTAACAAATAGTCTCCTGAAAACTAGTCCAAGACACAGGAAAAGAAGGGTCACGGGAAGACAAAGAAGGACACCAAAAAATGGTGTGATTTCCACAAAATCCCCTCGCACAACAGCGATGAATGTCACTCAAAACAATCATTGGTGGCCGAGATCAAAGACAAAGATCTGAACCCTGATTCAGAATCTAATTCTGAAAATACTGGTAAAGGACAGATCATTGATGCAAACCCCACTGCTATTGTCACAACCGCAGCAATTCAACCAGAAGAAACAACATATCTTGAAGAGGGGGAGCACCTTTTTCATTCACAGATGTGGGTGAAGGGGACCCCACTGCATTTTATTGTTGATAGAGGAGGCCAAAAAAACCTCATCTCAGTAGAGGTCGTCAAACAGTTGGGATTGTTGACAACACCACACCCACAGCCATACAACATTGGGTGGCTTCTGTAAGGACGAGATTTTCGTGTCAACCAACAGTGTCGATTGTCATACGGAATCCAACCCTTCAAGGATGAGGTATTATGTGATGTTTCCCCACTGGATGTTTGTGATGTTATCTTGGGCCAACCATATATGTGGAGACGCCATGTTGTTTATGAGTCTCGACACCATAGTGTCATTGTTACTTTTGGGAGTCATCTCTACAGAATACGATAGGTAGTTCCGAATACTGTTCCACCTAAAAAGTGCCACAAGGTAGTATCTCATACTGCAAAATTCAGCTTCTTCACAATCTATTCAAAAGGAGAACAAAAGGACATTGCAACCACTACAGCCTTGCCCCAAGCACCTTCTATCCAAAAGAAGCAGGTCGAAAAGGCTGCAGCAAAGTGAAAAGATTCCTTCTGCACATCGTCCTCTCATGTATCTTGACTTGTTGAAATGCCTCAACCTCAACAGGTTCGTGAAAGATTTCCACAAACTGAGCACTGCGACGTCTCTAGCAAGACAAGCAGCTCACCAAGATGTAGATTCAACAAATTCTTTTCCCCTCACCCAGGAACTCAACGCAATGGAGACCATTGCTTCATAAGGAGGGAGTATTGATCCAAGTGGATATCAATGGCCACCCACCTTTTCCAAATGGCTCAAAACAGTTTTCTGGCAATTTTGTCAATTTACTATTTTTAGCAAGTTTTAACTTCTAGGGCCATTTTGAGGGCCCAAATGAAGGTTTTTAAAGATCTAGGTTCTCAATGATATATGAAGCATCATTGAGCCCCCAAAATGAATCTCCTCAACAATACCTTTCCAATGAGCTATCGCACGCCTAAAACAGAGATCGTATGCAAAAGTTATGACCCTGAAAAGTTGATGTACTCACTTACTCACATGACTTTTGGCGCTTCATCTCCTAGGGTTAGGTTTTAGGATGTCTAGGGTTTTCGGCATTCTTTCTTATTGTAAAAATACCTTCAGATCCTCATTGTAATCATCTTCTTGTGAATCCGAGTAGCTGTCACATCTCTTCTCAGAGATAAGCTTCCACCATTCTAGCGAGTCTTTCACTCTATATTTTTATAGTCTCTGTACATTTCTTTCATTAATAGAAATCGTGTATTATTGTATATCTGTGTTTATGGTTGCATCTCTGATACATTTTTGTTATATTATTGAATATCTGCGATATCTCTATGCATTTCTACGATATATCAGAGCAAGTTACTCTTGATCATTTTTCCAGTGCATGTCCCCGACGAGGTCCGATTATAGCAAGTTGGGTCTCGAGCTTGTCTCTCTTGAAGACAATCACTCTCGCACACCCAAGAAACCCTCAATGGTGTAAGAAAATAAAAACGACGAAGCAGAATATCCTATCAATCTGTTGCTTGAGCAAGCTCTCACGTGACAGAGGGATGAAATGATGGATACTTTTACCCACATCCTTCTACACCTATCGATAGCATCAGGCGCATATTCACCAAGTGGCCACTTTGGAGGCACCTCGCCTTTCAAGGTACAAGTTAATTTTGATATTCTTGTATTTGAAGGACAGATAGATGTAGAAGCTCTAGAAAAATGGTTAACTCTGTTAATTTTTCAAAACCCCAACCCAGTTTCAGTCTCGCTGATTTTTCAGCCAAATTTAAATGCCAAACTCAGTTACAGCACTGTTTCAGCATATGTTACAGCCCTGTGTTTCAGCATATACTCACAGCGGTGTTTCAGCATATGACTCAGCACTGTGTTTCAACATATGTTACAGCACTGTGTTTCAGCATATGTTACAGCACTGTGTTTCAGCATATGTTACAGCACTGTGTTTCAGCATATACTCACAGCGGTGTTTCAGCATATGACTCAACACTGTGTTTCAGCATATGTCACAGCACTGTGTTTCAGCATATGTTACAGCACTGTGTTTCAGCATCTGTTACAGCACTGTGTTTCAGCATATACTCACAGCGGTGTTTCAGCATATGACTCAGCAGTGTTTTAGCATAGAAAAAACTTAATAGAAAATAAACTTCATAACTGAAACATGAGGATTCTGAACATCGTTTTCAACACAGAAATAAAATATCAGCAATATGCAAAACTCAGAAAATATAGACACAAATATTTTCGGTCTAACTTCGACCATGGAAAAACCCACAAGGGGAAAACCAGTGAGAGAGGGCTTTGTATTATTTATGAGCTTTTGAGAAATTATTTTACAGCATATTCATCTTTAGATATTTACACAAACTTATCTGGACATTCCTGTAGCTTTTCTCCTCGATTTCTAAACCAGAAATCCGTACAACTATACAGTTGTCCCAGCAATTAATGTTGTACGGACTGTCTCAAAATTCGTGCCAAAACTCTGCTAAGACTCAATTTCTGTGCCACTAAATGTTGTTCGGCAGCCTTGGAATGCATGCCAATACTCCCAGAAATTGCAGCTGTTGTCTCTTTTCTCCAGCTCGACCTCTCTCTTGCTCTCTCTTGTTCTCTCAACAAGAATGCTTGAACTCCTCTTGTTCTCTCAACAAGAATGCTTCAACTTCTCTTGCTCTTGGCATCTCACCAAGAGCCTCTTGGCATCTCACCAAGAGTCTCTTGCTCTCTCAACAAGACTGCTTCTTCTTACCCAAGACTGGGTGCACCCTCTTGCCTTAGTCGACCTCATGAGGGAAGGTGAGGGGTTTTCTAATCTAACGGCTGAGATTAGATTAGATGGGTTGCTGAGATTTGGTGTCTCTTCACTCACCCTCACTTTAATCATAAAGTCACCTTTTAATTTGAATCTAACAAATTAAATGACTAGGACCCACATTCGGCAATTTCTCCCCCTTAAGCGCCTAGGGAAGAGAAACACTTGCCTTGGTACTTTATTTTAATTAAAAATTTAACAAACTCTGCTAGAAGGTTATTTCTCTGTTCACAATTTTTTTGACAAAGAAA
>JASDQU010106382.1:171418-194166 GCA_032191745.1 Picea mariana
TCCAAGACACAGGAAAAGAAGGGTCACGGGAATACAAAGAAGGACACCGAAAAATGGTGTGATTTCCACAAAATCCCCTCACACAACACCGATGAATTTCGCTCAAAACAGTCATTGGTGGACGAGATCAAAGACAAGGAGCCGAACCCTGATTCAGAATATGATTATGAAAATATTGGTAAAGGACAGATCATTGACACAAACCCCACTGCTATTGTCGTGACCACGGCAATTCAACCAGAAGAAACAACAGATCCTGAAGATGGGGAGCACCTTTTTCATTCAAAGATGTGGATGAAGGGGACCCCGCTGCATTTTATTGTTGATAGCGGAAGCCAGAAAAACCTAATCTCAGCAGAGGTCATCAAAAAGTTGGGATTGTCGACAACACCACACCTACATCCATACAACATCGGGTGGCTTTAGCAAGGACGATATCTTTGTGTCAACCAACAGTGTCGATTGTCATACGGCATCCAACCCTTCAAGAATGAGGTATTATGTGATGTTGCCCCACTGGATGTTTGTGATGTTCTCTTGGGCCAACCATATATGTAGAGATGCCATGTTGTTTATGAGTCTCGACCCCATAGTTTCATTGTTACTTTGGGGGGTCATCTCTATAGAATACTAGAGGTAGTTCTAACTATTGTTCCACCTAAAAAGTGACGCAAGGTAGTATCTCATACTGCAAAATTCAGCTTCTTCAAAATCTATTCAAAAGGAGAACAAAAGGATACTGCAACCACTACAGCCTTGCCCCAAGCACCTTCTATCCAACAAAATCATGTTGAAAAGGATACAGAAAAGTGAAAAGATTCCTTCTACACATCGTCCTCTCATGTATCTCAACTTGTTAAACAGCCTCAACCTCAACAGGTTCGTGACAGATTTCCACAAACTGAGCAGCGCGACGTCTCTAGCAAGACAAGCAGCTCACCAAGATGCAAATTTAACAAATTCTTTTCCCCTCCCCCGGGAACTCAATGCAATGGATACCATTGCTTCCTAATGAGGGAGGATTGATCCAGGTGGATATTGGTGGCCACCCACCTTTTCCAAATGGCTCAAAACAGTTTTTTGGCAATTTTGGCAATTTACTATTTTTAGCAGGTTTTAACTTATGGGGCCATTTTGAGGGCCCAAATGAAGGTTTTTTGAGATCAAGGTTCTCAATGATAGATAAAGGCATCATTGATCCCCCAAAATGAATCTCCTCAATGATACCTTTCCAACGCACTATTGCACGCCTAAAATAGAAATCGTATGCAAAAGTTACAACCCTGGGAAGTTGATGTACTCACTTACCCAAACAGGGCCCACATGACTTTTGGCGCTTCATCTCCTAGGATTAGGTTTTTGGATGTCTAGGTTTTTTAGAATTCCTGCTTATTGTAAAAAGGCCTTGAGAGCCTCATTGTAATCATCTTCTTATGAATGCGAGTAGATGTCACATCTCTTCTCAGAGATAAGATGCCACCATTCTAGCGAGTCTTTCACACTATACTTTTACAATCTCTGTACATTTATTTCATTAATAGAAATCGTGTATTACTGTATATATGTGTTTATGGTTGCATATCTGATATATTTCTATTATATTATTAAATATCTACAATATCTCTGTGCATTTCTTTATTATATCTCTGATCTCATTTCGTGCCGAAAATAATCCGGATCAGTGGTATCAGAGCAGGATGCTCTTGATCATTTTTTCAGTGCATGTCTCCGACGAGGCCCGATTATAGAAATTTGAGTCTCGAGCTTGTCTCTCTTGAAGACAATCACTCTCACACACCCAAGAAACCCTCAATGGTGGAAGAAAATAAAAATGACGACCAAACGATCCTATCAATCTGTTGCTTGAACAAGCTCTCATGCGACAGAGGGATGAAATGATGGAGAATTTTTCCCACATCCTTCAACGCCTATCGATAGCATCAGAAGCATCTTCATCAAGTGGCCACTTTGGAGGCACCTCACCTTTCAAGGTACAATTTAATTTTGATATTCCTATATTTGAAGGACAGATAGATGCAGAAGCCCTAGAAAAATGGTTAACTCTGCTAGAAGGTTATTTCTCTGTTCACAATTTTTTCGACAAAGAAAAGATCACCTTCGCACTCCTTAAAGATCTCCCTCATGTCAANGGGTCGATCCCAATTGGGATTTTTTTGTGGATGCAGTAAAAGAATAGTATTACCCTGCTGGCAACTATGAGGACTAGTACACGAGATCGACCACACTGCGGCAAGAGAGGGGCCAAGAAGTTCTAGAGTTCACCAATACCTTCCATACCTTGCGCACCAAGCTGGGTATCAAAGACTCCAAGCGACATTTGGTTCTAAAATACCATAGGGCTCTACACAGATACATCCAGACTGAAATGGATTTTCTAGACATCTCATCACTCGGTGCTACTTATTGATATGCTGTTAAAATTGAGCAGAAATTTATGCACCAGAACAAACAGGAATTTGGTTCTGCAAATCCACAACAACCAAAGTATGAAAAAGACGGATCTAACAAACAGTGTCCCGAAAACCAGTCCAAGACACAGGAAAAGAAGGGTCACGGGAAGACAAAGAAGGACACCGGAAAATGGTGTGATTTCCAAAAAAGCCCCTGGCACAACACCGATGAATGTTATTCAAAACAGTCATTAGTGGCCGATATCAAAGACAAGAAGCCAGACCCTGATTCAGAATCTGATTCTGAAAACACTGGTAAAGGACATATCATTGACGTAGACCCCACTGCTATTGTCGCGACTACATAAATTCAACCAGAAGAACCAACAGATCCTAAAGAGGGGGAGCACCTTTTTCATTCATAGATGTGGATGAAGGGGACCCCACTGCATTTTATTGTTGATAGCGGAAGCTAGAAAAACATCATCTCAGCAGAGGTCGTCAAATAGTTGGGATTGTCGACAACACCACACCCGTAGCCATACAACATCAGGTGGCTTCGGCAAGGATGAGATCTATATGTCAACCAACAGTGTCGATTTTCATATGGCATCTAACACTTCAAGGATGAGGTATTATGTGATGTTGCCCCACTAGATGTTTGTGATGTTCTCTTGGGCCATACATATATGTGGAGACGCCATGTTGTTTATGAGTCTCGACCCCGTAGTGTCATTGTTACTTTGGGGGGTCATCTCTACAGAATACCAGAGGTAGTTCTGACTATTGTTCCACCTAAAAAGTGTCGCAAGGTAGTATCTCATACTGCAAAATTCAGCTTCTTCACAATCTGTTCAAAAGTAGAACAAAAGGACACTGCAACCACTATAGCCTTGCCCTAAGCACCTTCTATCCAATGGAAGCAGGTCGACAAGGCTGCAGCAAAGTGCAAAGATTCCTTCTACACATCGTCCTCGCATGTATCTCGACTTGTTGAACATCCTCAACCTCAATAGGTTCATGATGGATTTTCACAAACTGAGCAGCGCAACGTTTCCAGCAAGACAAGTAGTTCACCAAGATGCAGATTCAAGAAATGTTTTTCCCCCTCCCCCAGGAACTCAATGCAATGGAGACCATTGCTTCCTAAGGAGGGAGGATTGATCTAGGTGGATATCGGTGGCCACCCACCTTTTCCAAATGGCTCAAAATAGTTTTATGGCAATTTTGGCAATTTACTATTTTTAGTAGGTTTTAACTTCTGGGGCCATTTTGAGGGCCCAAATGAAGTTTTTTTGAGATCAAGGTTCTCAAATATAGCCAAATGCATCATTGGGCCCCTAAAATTAATCTCCTCGAAAATACTCTTCCAACGAGCTATCGCAGGCCTAAAACGGAGATAGTATGCAAAAGTTACGACCCCGAGAAGTTGATGTACTCACTTACCCAAACGGGGCCCACATGACTATTGGTGCTTCATCTCCTAGGGTTAGGTTTTTGGATGTCTAGGGTTTTTGGCATTCCTGATTATTGTAAATAGGTCTTCATATCCTCATTGTAATCATCTTCTTTTGAATGCGAGTAGCCGTCACATCTCTTCTCAGAGATAAGCTGCCACCACTCTAGCGAGTCTTTCACTCTATATTTTTACAATCTCTATACATTTCTTTCATTAATAGAAATCATGTATTACTATATATCTATGTTTATGGATGCATCTCTGATACAGTTTTGTTATATTATTGAATATATGTGATATCTCTATGCATTTCTTTATTATATCTCCGATCTCATTTCGTGCCGAAAATAATGTGGATCAGTGGTATAAGAGCAGGCTACTCTTGATCATTTTTTTAGTGCATGTCCCCAACGAGGTCCGATTATAGAAATTTGGGTCTCAAGATTGTCTCTCTTGAAGACAATCGCTCTTGCAAACCCATGAAACCCTCAATGGTGGAAGAAAAGAAAAACAACGGAGCAGACGATCCTATAAATCTGTTACTTGAGCAAGCTCTCACGCGACAAAGGGACGAAATGATGGAGAATTTTTCCCACATCCTTCAACGCCTATCGATAGCATCAAGTGCATATTCATCAAGTGGCCACTTTGGAGACACCTCGCCTTTCAAGGTACAAGTTAATTTTGATATTCCTGTATTTGAAGGACAAATAGATGCAGAAGCCCTAGAAAAATGGTTAACTCTGCTAGAAGGTTGTTTCTCTGTTCAAAACTTTTCTGACAAAGAAAAGATCACCTTCGCACTCTTTAAAGCTCTCCCTCATGTCAAACATTGGTGGGAAAMTTATTGGGAGCAAAGTTCCATAGAGGATTCTAGAATATATGGGGCCGATCCCACTTGGGATTTTTTTGTGGATGCGGTAAAAGAACAGTATTACCCTGTTGGCAACTATGAGGACTAGTACATGAGATGGACCACACTGTGGAAAGAGAGGGTCCAAGCAGTTCTAGAGTTCACCAATACCTTCCATACCTTTTTCATCAAGCTGGGTATCAAAGATTCTGAGCAACATTTGGTTCTGAAATATCGTGGGGCTCTACACAGATACATCCAGACTGAAATGGATTTTCTGGACATCTCATCACTCAGTGTTGCTTATCGATATTCTATTAAAATTGAGCAGAAATTTAAGCACCAGAACAAATGGAAATTCGGGTCTGAAAATACGCAACAACCAAAGTATGACAAAGAAGGCCCTAGCAAACAGTCTCCCGAAAACCAATCCAAGACACAGGAAAAGAAGTGTCATGGGAAGACAAAGAAGGACACCAAAAAATGGTGTGATTTCCACAAAAGCCCCTCGCACAACACCAATGAATGTCACTCAAAATAGTCATTGGTGGTTGAGATCAAAGACAAGGAGTCGAACCCTGATTCAGAATCTAATTCTGAAAATACTCGTAAATGACAGATCATTGACGCAGACCCCACTGTTATTGTCACGACTGCAGTAATTCAACAAGAAGAACCAACAGATCCTGAAGAGGGGGAGCGCCTTTTTAATTCACAGATGTGGGTGAAGGGGACCCCGTTGCATTTTATTGTTGATAGCGGAAGCCAGAAAACCTCATCTCAGCAGAGGTCGTCAAACAGTTGGGATTGTCGACAACACCACACCCGCAGCCATACAACATCGGGTGGCTTAGGAAAGGACGAGATCTTTGTGTCAACCAACAGTGTCGATTGTCATACGGAATCAAACCCTTCAAGGATGAGGTATTATGTGATGTTTCCCCACTAGATGTCTATGATGTTGTCTTGGTCCAACCATATATGTGGAGACGCCATGTTGTTTATGAGTCTCAACCCCGTAGTGTCATTGTTACTTTGGGGGGTCATCTCTACAAAATACCAGAGGTAGTTCCTACTATTGTTCCACCTAAAAAGTGTTGCAAGGTAGTATCTCATACTTCAAAATTCATCTTCTTCACAATATGTTCAAAAGGAGAACAAAAGGACACTGCAGCCACTACAACCTTGCCCAAAGCACCTTCTATCCAACAGAAGTAGCTCAAGAAGGCTACAACAAAGTGAAAATATTCCTTCTACACATCGTCCTCTCATGTATCTCAACTTGTTGAACAGCCTCAACCTCAACAGGTTCATGACAGATTTCCACAAACTGAGCAACACGACGTCTCCATCAAGACAAGCAGCTCACCAAGATGCAGATTCAACAAATGCTTTTCCCCCTCCCCCGGGAACTCAACGCAATGGATACCATTGCTTCCTAAGGAGGGAGGATTGATCCAGGTGGATATCAGTGGCCACCCACCTTTTCTAAATGGCTCAAAACAGTTTTCTGGCAATTTTGTCAATTTACTATTTTTAGCAGGTTTTAAATTCCGGGGCCATTTTGATGGCCCAAATGAAGGTTTTTCTAGATCGAGGTTGTCAATTATAGCCAAAGGAATCATTTATCCCTCAAAATGAGTCTCGTTAATGATACCTTTCCAACGAGCTATCGCACGCCTAAAACGGAGATCGTATGCAAAAGTTACGACCCCGAGATGTTGATGTACTCACTTACCCAAACAGGGCCCACATGAATTTTGGCGCTTCATCTCCTAGGGTTAGGTTTTTGGATGTCTAGGGTTTTTTACATTTCTTCTTATTTCAAAAAGGCCTTCAGAGCCTCATTGTAATCATCTTCTTGCGAATGCGAGTAGCCGTCACATTGTCACATCTCTTCTCAGAGATAAGATGCCACCATTCTAGCGAGTCTTTCACTCTGTATTTTTACAGTATCTGTACATTTCTTTCATTAATAGAAATCGTGTATTACTGTATATCTATGTTTATGGTTGCATCTCTGATACATTTTCTGTTATATTATTGAATATCTACGATATCTGTGTGCATTTCTTCATTATATCTTTGATCTCATTTCGTGCCGAAAATAATCTGGATCAGTGGTATCAGAGTAGGCCGCTCTTGATCATTTTTTCAGTGCATGTCCCCGACGAGGTCTGATTATAGAAAGTTGGATCTCGAGCTTGTCTCTCTTGAAGAATGTCTCTCTCGCACACCCAAGAAACCCTCAATGGAGAAAGAAAAGAAAAATGACAGAGCAGACGATCCTATCAATTTGTTGCTTGAGCAAGCTCTCACGCGACAGAGGGAGGAAATGATGGAGAAATTTTCCCACATCCTTCAATGCCTGCCGATAGCATCAGGTGCATCTTCATCAAGTGGCCACTTTGGAGGCACCTTGCCTTTCAAGGTACAATTTAATTTTGATATTCCTATATTTGAAGGACAGATAGATGCAGAAGCCCTAGAAAAATGGTTAACTCTGCTAGAAGGTTATTTCTCTGTTCACAATTTTTTCGACAAGGAAAAGATCACCTTCGCACTCCTTAAAGCTCTCCCTCATGTCAAACATTGGTGGGAAACTTACTAGGAGCAAAGTTCCATAGAGGAGTCTAGAATATATGGGGCCGATCCCACTTGGGAATTTTTTGTGGATGCGGTAAAAGAACAGTGTTACCCTGTTGGCAACTATGAGGACAAGTACATGAGATGGACCACACTGCAGCAAGAGAGGGGCAAAGTAGTTCCGGAGTTCACCAATACCTTCCATACCTTGCGCACCAATATGGGTATCAAATACTCTGAGCAACATTTGGTTCTGAAATACCGTGGGGCTCTACAAAGATACATCCATACTGAAATGGATTTTTTGGACATCTCATCACTTGGTGTTGCTTATCGATATGTTGTTAAAATTGAGTATAAATTTAAGCACCAGAACAAACGGGAATTCGGGTCTGGAAATCCGCAACAACCAAAGTATGACAAAGATGGCCCTAACAAACAGTCTCCCAAAAACAAGTCCAAGACACAAGAAAAGAAGGGTCACGGGAAGACAATGAAGGACACTGAAAAATGGTGTGATTTCCACAAAATACCCTGGCACAACACCGATGAATGTCACTCAAAACAGTCATTGGTGGCTGAGATCAAAGACAAGGAGCCAAACCCTGATTTAGAATCTAATTTTGAAAATACTGGTAAAGGACAGATCATTGACGCAGACCCCACTGCTATTGTCGCGACCGCAACAATTCAACCAGAAGAACCAACAGATCCTGAAGAGGGGGAGTGCCTTTTTCATTCACAGATGTGGGTGAAGGGGACCCCACTGCATTTTACTATTGATAGTGGAAGCTAGAAAAACCTCATCTCAGCAGAGGTCGTCAAATAGTTGGGATTGTCGAAAACAACACACCTACAGCCATACAACATCAGGTGGCTTCGGCAAGGATGAGATCTCTGTGTCAACCAACAGTGTCGATTGTCATATGGCATCCAACCCTTCAAGGATGAGGTATTATGTGATGTTTCCCTACTGGATGTCTGTGATGTTCTCTTGGGCCAACCATATATGTGGAGACACCATGTTGTTTATGAGTCTCGACCTCGTAGTGTCATTGTTACTTTGGGGGGTCATCTCTACAGAATACCAGAGGTAGTTCCGACTACTGTTCCACCTAAAAAGTGTCGCAAGGTAGTATCTCATACTACAAAATTCAGCTTCTTCACAATCTGTTTAAAACGAGAACAAAAGGACAATGCAACCACTACAGCCTTGCCCCAAGAACCTTCTATCCAACAGAAGCAGGTCGACAAGGCTGCAGCAAAGTGAAAATATTACTTATTCACATCATCCTCTCATGTATCTCAACTTGTTGAACAACCTCAACCTCAACAGGTTCGTGACAAATTTCCACAAACTGAGCAGCGCAACGTCTCCAATAAGACAAGCAGCTCACCAAGATGCAGATTCAACAAACATTTTTCCCCCTCCCCCGGAAACTCAATGAAATTGAGACCATTGCTTCTTAAGGAGGGAGGATTGATCCAGGTGGATATCAATGGCCACCCACCTTTTCCAAATGGCTCAAAACAGTTTTCTGACAATTTTGGCAATTTACTATTTTTAGCAGGTTTTAACCTCCGGGGCCATTTTGAGGGCCCAAATGAAGGTTTTTCAAGATCAAGGTTCTCAATGATATTCAAAGGCATCATTGAGCCCCCAAAATGAATCTCCTCGATGATACCTTTCCAACGAGCTATCGCACGCCTAAAACAGAGATTGTATACAAAAGTTACGACACCGGGAAGTTGATGTACTCACTTACCCAAACGAGGCCCACATGACTTTTGGCACTTCATCTCCTATGGTTAGGTTTTTGGATGTCTAGGGTTTTTGGCATTCCTACTTATTGTAAAAAGGCCTTCAGAGCCTCATTGTAATCATCTTCTTGCAAATGCAAGTAGCTGTCACATCTCTTCTCAGAGATAAGTTGCCACCATTCTAGCAAGTCTTTCACTCTGTATTTTTGCAGTCTCTGTACATTTCTTTCATTAATAGAATCGTGCATCACTGTATATCTGTGTTTATGGTTTCATCTCTGATACATTTCATCTATTTTATTGAATATCAGTGATATCTCTGTGCATTTCTTTATTATATCTTCGATCTCATTTCGTGCCGAAAATAAT
Organism: Picea mariana; assembly: GCA_032191745.1. Classification (NCBI taxonomy): domain Eukaryota; kingdom Viridiplantae; phylum Streptophyta; class Pinopsida; order Pinales; family Pinaceae; genus Picea; species Picea mariana. The sequence continues at coordinate 180,858 of JASDQU010106382.1, forward strand.
CCGGATAAGTCGTATCAGAGCTGGCTGCTCTTGATCATTTTTTCAGTGCATGTCCCCGACAAGGTCTGATTATAACAAGTTGGTTCTTGAGCTTGTTTCTATTGAATAAAATACTCTCCCACACCCAAGAAACCCTCAATGGTAGAAGAAAAGAAAAATGACGGAGCAGATGATCATATCAATCTATTGCTTCAGCAAGCTCTCACGCGACAGAGGGACAAAATGATGGAGAATTTTGCCCACATCCTTCAATGCCTATTGATAGAATTAGGTGCATCTTCATCAAGTGGCCACTTTGGAGGCACCTCGCTTTTCAAGGTGCAAGTTAATTTTGATATTCCTGTATTTGAAGGAAAGATAGATGTAGAAACCCTAGAAAAATGGTTAACTCTGCTAGAAGGTTATTTCTCTGTTCACAATTTTTATGACAAAGAAAAGATCACCTTCGCACTCCTTAAAGCTCTCCCTCATATCAAACATTGGTGGGAAACTTACTGGGAGCAAAGTTCCATAGAGGAGTCTGGAATATATGGGGTTGATACCACTTGGGATTTTTTTGTGGATGCAGTAAAAGAACAGTATTACCTTGTTGGCAACTATGAGGACCAGTACATAAGATGGACCACATTGTGGAAAGAGAGGGGCCAAGCAGTTATGGAGTTCACCAATAACTTCCATACCTTGTGCATCAAGCCAGGTATCAAATACTTCGAGTGACATTTGGTTCTAAAATACCATAGGGCTCTACACAGATACATCCAGACTAAAATGGATTTTCTGGACATCTCATCACTCGGTGCTGCTTATCGATATGCTATAAAAATTGAGAAGAAATTTAAGCACCAAAACAAATGGGAATTCGGGTCTGAAAATCTACAACAACCAAAGTATGACAAAGACAGCCCTAACAAACAGTCTCCCAAAAACCAGTCCAAGACATAGGAAAAGAAGGGTCAGGGGAAGACAAAGAAGGACACTGGAAAATGGTGTGATTTCCACAAAATCCCCTGGCACAACACCGATGAATGTTGCTCAAAACAGTCATTGGTGGCTGAGATCAAAGACAAGGAGCCGAACCCTGATTCAGAATCTGATTCTGAAAATACTGGTAAAGGACAAATCATTGACGCAAACCCCACTGCTATTGTCGCTACCGCAACAATTCAACTAGAAGAACCAACAGATCCTGAAGAGTGGGAGCRCCTTTTGCATTCACAGATGTGGGTGAATGGGACCCCACTACATTTTATTATTGATAGAAGAAGCCAGAAAAACCTCATCTTAGCAGAGGTCGTCAAATAGTTGGGATTGTCGACAACACCACACCTGTAGCCATACAACATCGGGTGGCTTCAACAAGGATGAGATCTCCGTGTCAACCAACAGTGTCAATTGTCATACGGCATCCAACCCTTCATGGATGAGGTATTATTTGATGTTTCCCCACTGGATGTCTGTGATGTTCTCTTGGGCCAAGCATATATGTGGAGACGCCATGTTGTTTATGAGTCTCGACCCCATAGTGTCATTGTTACTTTGGGGGGTCATATCTATAGAATACCAGAGGTAGTTCCGACTACTGTTCCACCTAAAAAGGGCCTCAAGGTAGTATCTCATACTGCAAAATTCGGCTTCTTCACAATCTTTTCAAAAGGAGAACAAAATGACACTGCAACCACTATAGCCTTGCCCCAAGCACCTTCTATCCAACAAAAGCAGGTCGACAAGGCTGTAGTAAAGTGCAAAGATTTCTTCTACACATTTTCCTCTCATGTATCTCGACTTGTTGAACAGCCTCAACCTTAGCAGGTTCGTGACAGAATTCCACAAACTGAGCAGTGTGACGTCTCCAGTAAGACAAGCAGCTCACCAAGCTGTAGATTCAAAAAACGCTTTTCCCCCTCCCCTGGGAACTCAACTCAATGGATACCATTGCTTCCTAAGGAGGTAGGATTGATCCAAGTGGATATTGATGGCCACCCACCTTTTCCAAATGGCTCAAAACAGTTTTCTGGCAATTTTGGCAATTTACTATTTTTAGCAGGTTTTAACTTTTGGGGCCATTTTGAGGGCCCAAATGAAGGTTTTTAAAGATATAGGTTCTCAATTATATTCAAATGAATCATTGAGTCTCCAAAATTAATATTCTCTATGATACCTTTCCAACGAGCTATCACACGCCTAAAACGGAGATCGTATGCAAAAGTTACGACTCCCGGAAGTTGATGTACTCACTTACCCAAATAGGGCCCACATGACTTTTGGTGCTTCATCTCCTAGGGTTAGGTTTTTGGATGTCTAGGGTTTTGGGCATTCCTGCTTATTGTAAAAATGTCTTCAGAGCCTCATTGTAATCATCTTCTTGCGAATGCGAGTAGCTGTCACATCTCTTCTCAGAGATAAGTTGCCACCATTCTAGCGAGTCTTTCACTCTGTATTTTTACAGTCTCTGTACATTTCTTTCATTAATAGAAATCATGTATTACTGTATCTCTGTGTTTATGGTTGCATCTCTAATACATTTCTGTTATATTATTGAATATCTATGATATCCTTGTGCATTTCTTTATTATATCCCTGATCTCATTTCATGCCGAAAATAATTCGGATCACCAAGCTCAAGAGGGAGTTTCACGTCCTATCACACTTGACCCGAGAAGAAGTTTAATATCAAGCCCCTTGGAAGTCGTGAGAGGTCGATGTCCGAGGACCAGGGTTACAAGCCCTAGTTCCATGCCTTGTCACATAAATCTGAGGGAGAGAGGGAGAGCAATGTCATATTGACATAGTATGCCATCCTAGCATCCATGGTGTCAGGGGTTGACACCTGTCCACTTATGGTGGAAGGTGAGTAGAGAGTGGTCCCTGTTAGGCTTAAGAATTTGGACAAGTGCCTTAAAAACTGAACCTTTAGATCTAGGGATGGCCATATCTCCATTGTTTCTCTTGGTTAAGAGTGGTCAATCAGACTCTGGATGCCCATAATTTTTCCCAACCTCAAAGTGTTTGGCATAGGCCGGTGGCCCGGTGCCCAGTGGGCAAGGTTCCCACACAGGGTTCCAAATCCTTTTATTATGTATATACATGAATAGGAAGGTGATTTCATGCATGATATAGAATCCACATAGGCAAACAACACATTCGAATATGTTATGTGGTGAAGGCTAATTTGACCATGAGTCATGTGTGGGGATGAGTCGGGACCAAAACCCTATGTTGGTTCCTTTAAATGATGACCGTTGGATCTACCAGATGAGAGATTTCAAGCGTAGATGTTATGTGTAAGCTTAGGAGTTTTTAATCTTGAAATTAACATAATCAACCATCTCGTAATCATCGGGATGTTGTATATCGAGAGTATAAAAAGCTACACCATGCCAGGAAAGTTCTGATATTCGGTGTTCAGGGCTACGTTTCATGAAGCAGCTCATCCACGTGGTGCCTAGTGATTGGTCCATGTGTCACAACGAAGGAAGGACATGTGTCACCCTATGGTGGTTCCATGTGTCATGTGATTTGGGCTGAATTGGACAGGGATCAATGAGACAAATGAGTGTCACGTGTCATGCCACATGTCTCACTACATGTCATACCACGTGCAAGTAGGGGATTCACTAATGAGTCAGATGTGGGTCTGATGGAGGACATATAACCTTGGGGTAATGTCATTTGATCCTCACCATCAGATATAAGGAGGATAAACCTACACCATTGATCTGAGCCAATAGGATTCAATCAGCACCCGAACCACCGGGGAGTTTTGTTACCTATATGTGTTGGGAATTCCAGTGCCTGATGTCCTGATGGCCATGTGTTGCGTCATGAATAGAGACAGATGGAACATTATGATAAGGCCACATGATAAAGATACCATCTCATACCGGATGGGGAATGAGCCCATGTATGTGAAGAATGGGGAGTTGATTTCGATAGCCCAAAAACCTGACATGACGTCGAATGACATCATCTAGCCAATGCTCGGCAGACATGTGGCGCTTTATGATGGGTCCTCATATTTGGGTGCCAATATCATGACCCTTTGAGGGATATGAAAAATGAATTTACCTAAGGTTTCAGAACTCGATAAGTCGAGGGTTTGGTGGATGAGGTGGAAAGTGCCACACCTGTAGCCACGACTGCGTTGTGGGGTGACGTGTTCAGAAACGTCAATTCCACTTCATGTGGGAATGATGACATAGATCCACGTGGTAGTACAAAGTATTTTGGCCATTAAAAAAAAAAACTTCCAATGGCCATAACTTCTGATCCAGAGATCGATTTTAAGTGTGGTGATAGTCATTAGAAATATTTGGATGAGCAGAACCAATTTACGAAGTCTATTTGAAGAAATGGTTAGTTGGAAAAATCGAAAAAAAAAATTGACACCCCATCCCTTAGAAGATACTTAAAGGGTCAGGTATGTGACAAAGTGGTATTAGAGCTCTGGTTTCAACACTAGGCCTGAATGGGCTAGAGATCAGCTATAGGACGAATGTATTAACGTTAAAAAGAGTTAGTAATTACAAAGTTATTTTTGGTCTAACAAATATTACGAACTATACATTTTTTATAATTCAGAATATATATAGACCGAAACATATACCAACATCATGGAAGATAAGGAAGAGACACAAAGGATTTCCAACCATGAGGAGGAAATCATGGGACAATGGATTGACATGAGCAATGTAAAAAAAATCCAATCGACATGACAAAGGTAAGGGGGAAAGTGTGAATTTGTTGGAAACCATCAAGAATCTACATAAATATGTTCAAAGTTATAAATCATATAACTAGAGGCTTAGGAGAGACATAGAACACCAAGATGATTTCAACATCAAGTTTTTACAAAGCCTAAATATAATAGAGAGGAAAATGGATAAAGAGTCAGAGTCTAGCAAGGGAAGGGAACATAAGTCTCGTGACAAAATAAGTGAGACAAGGAGTGATGATATACACCATCATCACTCACCTAAACATTCAACTAGGAGGCCACACAATAGAGGAAAACTGGGGAAAATGAACTAAAGGGAGAAATGAATAAGATCAATCCTTCTACTTTTGATGGTGTTCAAAAAAACGGATGGGGATGTCGAGACCTAGTTTTTGGGAATGAGAAAATAATTTCAGCTACATAGCTATTCCTCTTAGAAAAAAGGGAGAATAGCAATTTATTAGCTTAAAGGAAAATCATCAATGTGGTGGGATCATTTTGTACTAGTGCAAAAAATTGATGAGAAGAATGTTACTTGGGAGGATTTTAAGAGATATTTTGAAAATAAATATTTAACCAAACACTACTATGATAGGAAAATGAAATAGTTATTTGAACTCAAGCTTTGGAGCATGACCATAGATGAGTATGAGAGAATATTTTTAGAGATGCTGAAATATGTCCCTTTTATCAAGGATGAAACAATGAAGATTCAAAGATATTTAAGTGGGCTTCCATCATTCATGATTGATAAACTAAAGTATGATGATCCCAAGATGTTGGAAGAATCCATCAGGAGAGATAAATGTCTCTATGATCATCATAAGGGAAGAACAACCTTCCAAAATGCTTGGGAAGACAAAAAGAAAAATAAAATAGAGCAGAGGAAGAAGGGAAATAAATCCCTATTTTTTAGAAATAATACTCAATTACAATCGGTTTCCAAAGAGCTTAGGATGGTTGAAACCATTGGACAAAGACCAAGACAACAACCCATAAAATTTTGGGGTTGTAATGGATACCATATGTACCGAGAGCGTCCTCTTAGAGATGAAAAAGAAAAGGTTATGTGAAAGGATATACCAAGAATTTATGCATCCCTGGACAATAAGCATGTCGAATTTCAGTCTCACATGATTGAAGTAAAAGGTAAGATTAACAACCAACCTATTTTTATTTTAATTGGTTTAGGAGCTACTCATATTTATCTAGACCCTAATATGGTAGAAAGGTTTCATTTTCCAAAAAGAAAACTGGGAAATACTTGGTTGGTAAAGCTATATATCGAGACTAAAAGGAAGATTAATGAAACAGTTAAGGCATTCCCAATGGATATGAATGGGCTAAGTGCCAAAGAAGATCTGAATGTCATACCTTTGGGATCTTATGAATATCTCATTGGTATGGATTGGCTAGAAAAGCACCGTGTTGTTTTGGACTATTACAACAAAGCCTTTATTTTCTTAAATGAGGAAGGGAACTTGAGAAAAGTACAGGGGATCCCAAGAGAGGTAACTATCAGAGAAGTTTCATCCTTGCAGCTGAAGAAAATTTTTAGAAATGGATGTCAATTATTTGCAAAACATATGGAGGAAGATCCTAAGGACAAGGTACCCAACATTGAGGACTATGCAGTTATAAAATAATTTGAAGATGTGTTTGGAGAAATTCATGGATTACCACCCAAAAGGGATAATTATTTTTCAATTAATTTAATTCCTAGAGTAGCCTCTGCATCTAAGGATCCCTACAGAATGAGCATACTCAAGTTGAAGGAGTTACAAATGCATCTTGAAGAAATAATATATACACCCAAGTGTGTCACCTTAGGGTGAACCGATGTTATTTGTGAAAAATAAGGATGGCACCTTGATACTTTGCATTGATTTCAGGAAGTTAAACAAGGTAGCTATAAAGAAAAAATATCCTCTTTCGAGGATAAATGACCTCTTTGATCAGTTGAGAGATGAAAATGTATTTTCCAAGATGATCTGAGATCTAGATATCACCAAGTGGGGATTAAATAAGAGGACATTAGTAAGACTGCTTTTAGAACAAGGTATGGCCACTACGAGTTCACAGTGGTTCCATTTGGATTGTCAAATGCACAAGTTGTTTTCATGTGTTTAATTAATGGTATTTTCAAAGAATATCTGGACAAGTTTGTCATTGTCTTTCTGAATGACATCCTTGTTTATTCCAAATCAAAATAAGAACATGAACAACACTTGAGGATGGTGTTTCAAGTATTGAGAGAACATCAGTTATATGCTAAGTTGAGTAAATGCTCTTTCTACTAGAGGTTGATTCATTACTTAGGCCATATCATTTCAGAGGAAGGTATAGTTGTATAACCTGAAAAGATAAAAGACATCGCAGAATGGTCATCTCCAAGAAATGTCTCTAAGGTGAGGTCGTTCATGGGACTTGCAGGTTGTTACAGGAGGTTCATTGAAGGATTTTCCTGAATTGAAAATACAATCACATCTCTACAGAAGAAAGGTGTGAAATTTGAGTGGACACCTAATTGTGAAAGAATCTTTCAAAATTTGAAAAGCTTACTGACTAGTGCACCTATTCTGAAAATTGTTGATCCTAATGAATATTTTGTTGTATGCATCGATGAATGCAAAGAAGGGATTGGTGGAGTCCTTAGTCATAATGGCCCTGTGGTGTACTATGAATCAAGGAAGCCGAAGGAACATGAGAGGTTGTATTCCACTCACGATTTAGAGATGGAAGCTATTGTTCATGCCTTAAAAATGTGGAGGCACTACCTTATGGGTAGAAAATTTGAGTTGAGAATAGATCACAACAGATTGAAATACTTATTTGGAAAACCAACCTCAAACACTAGGAAAAGCAGATAATTAGAATTCCTCGACGAATATGACTTTGATATTAAGAAAATCATATGTAAATAAAACAAGGTGGATTATGCACTCAATAGAAGAGTACATGAAATACATGCTTCATCCATCAACATGTGCAATTTTTATTTACAAAACATAATTTTAGAGGATGAAAAATCATATCAAACATATGGGGAAATGAAAAGAAATATACAGCAATGAAAAATGCAACAAAAAATTGAGAATTATGAGTTGAGGGAAGAAGGAATCCTTATGTTCAAGGATAGAATATATGTGCCAAATAATCAAGAGTTGAAAAATATGCTCTGATCAGAAATGCACAAGGTGCCTTATGATGGGCACCCAGGCTACCAAAAAACAATTGCAGCTGTCAAAAAGCTATATTATTGACCAGGTATAAAAAAGGAGGTTGCAGATTTTATTGCCAAGTGTCTTGCATGTCAAAAGGTCAAGGCTGAGCATAGACACCCATCTATTTTACTTTGTCCTTTTCCCATTCCTGAGTGCAAATTGGAAGTGGTAACCATGGACTTCATTACTAAACTTCCCAGGACTTCTAAACAACATGATTTAATTATGGTAGTTGTGGACAAGCTCACCAAAGCTGCCCATTTTATTCATGTAAAGATAAATCACAAGGAAACCAAGATTGTTGGTATCTACTTGAAGGAAGTAGCTAGAGTTCATGGGATACCAAAAAATATTGTATTTGATAGAGATCCCAAGTTCACCTCGAATTTTTGGAAGGGGTTGTTCAAAGGATTTGGAACATATTTGAATTTTAGTACAACTTACCATCCTAAGTCAGATGGAAAAATAGAGAGAGTCAACCAGATAATAGAGGACATGCTGAGAATGTATGTCATGGAAAAACCTTCGAAGTGGGAGGATTATTTACACCTGGTTGAATTTTCTTATAACAATGGATACCATACATCTATAAAGATGAGTCCATTTGAGGCACTATACAGAAGAAAATGTAATACACCAGTAAGTTGGGACAATCCAGTTGATAGGACAATAGTTGGACCAGATTTACTTAGGGATATGGAGGATCAAATAACGAAGATAAAACAAAACTTTAAGGCTTCCCAAGACATGAAATTTTTTTATGTTGATAAGCATAGAAACCCTAGAGAATTTCCAGTAGGTGACCATGTATTTTTGAAAGTGAAAGCAAGGAGAAGTTCCCTAAGGTTGGGAAGATGCTCAAAACTAGAAACATGATATTGTGGACCATTTGAAATTTTAGAAAGGATTGGTCCCATAGTTTATATGCTTGCATTACCAACATCCATGTGTATTCATAATGTTTTTCATGTATCATTACTAAAAAAGTATGTACCTGATACTAATCATGTCATTGATTGGAATGTAATTTAGGTAGAGCCAGAGGGAGAATTCCAGGTACAACCAGTATGCATTTTGGACCAGAAAACCAAACAACTCTAGAATTGAATCATAAATATAGTAAAGGTCTAATGGACTTGGTAAGGCCCTGAAAAAGAAACCTAGGAACATGAAGATTCTATGCTAGCAGAATACCCTCATCTTTTTGTAAACTATTTGAACATTTTGTTTGTATATGTATATATATATATATATATATGTGTGTGTGTGTGTGTGTGTGTGTGTGTGTGTGTTGCACTAAGGAAAATGCATAAATAATGGGGAGGGGAATGTAATACCCCTAGGTCAAACCCCAATTGAAATGCAATTGCAAATATGTACATAGGCTAGTGAGAAAGGAACTTCTTTTGGCCAGTGAGCCTATTTTGTATTATGTATTTTCACTTTGAATTTAATAGAGAAACACAAATGCATGGAGACCATCCTGACAAGAAGATTTTGGGGGGATTAAATTCCACTATATGGGAAAGGGAGGGCTAATCCATGGGGCTTAAAATAAAGAAATACTAATAAAATATTTCCATCAAAGGAAAAATGGTAAGGACATGATTTTGTCCTAAGTCTTTGGAAAGGGGAAACAAATCACCAAGTGGTTCAAAGGAAACTTGAGGAAGTGACAAGTGGAACTTCAAGAGCATGCAAACAAAATAGAAAACCTTAGTGCATTTTTCTAATTCCATCCATCTATTCCAGGGGACTGTTATGTTCTCCATGATTCGTACCATATCCCTCCTGTTATAAGTGTTGCTGCTAGATTTCTATTTTGGATGAACAATGCTTAAGGAGGATTTGTTAGGAGTTAAGCTAATGGGGTGGGTTGTCAATCCCATGTGCATTCTCTCCAGGTGAGAGAATTGTAAGGAATTTGATTCCCAGAGGTGCCAAGTTGCACTTACATAACTCTAATTCTTCATGTTTGACTTGTTTTTGAAGCCTGGAAGGGAAGTGAGGAAACCATAAGGGCACACTTCCTGGGTGGGACACGCATGTGGGGAGATTAGAGACTATAGATTGGTTGTTGAACTTAGCACCTGAATTGAAAATATTTATGCTACTGAGAGACCTTACTTATATAGGATTTCATTACCTAAGTGGAGTTTAAGCCCCAACTCAGGGGCGACCTACTGTCAGTTTGTGGGAAGCAAAGTATAAGGTTTGGAGGAAAGTTAGAGGTTTGCATGCAGTTGGTGGTTCATTTATATAAAATAAGTGTCCACTATGTGCTTGTTTAATTTACTATTGAATGAGAATGTATGAAACTTTGTGTTGGGTATTATTGTGCAATTATTATGAGTTCTTGTCATGAATAATTGTTATTTTCAAATTGCTTCAATAAAATCTCTATCAGAAACGTTCAAGAGTTGTAATCAAGTAATTATTCAATGGGTTTATTTACAAATGTATTTATCTTGAGAATTTTGGCAATTAGACTTGTCTAGCACTATAGTGTTGTAGTTGTGATACCTAGAAACTATAAATTACATGCTATGTATACATTCCAATTGTTCATATATATATATATATATATATATATATATATATATATATATATATATATATATATATATATATATATATATCAAGTGGGGTAGTTACCCATATTCATTCACAAGAAAAGTTATCTATTGGAAAACATAAATTGAGTGGAATTATGTAATTGGGATGGAATTTCCCTTCTCCAATCTTAGCAATGCGCTGGACACATTTTTATCCTACACGATGATGGAAAAAATATTATCCAGATTGGATGAATTCCATCAGCTAAGGATGGCTTAAATAATCTTTGAAAAAACTTAGAGTGAACACCGGATTCGTTCAAGTCCAGTTTCGAACTAAATAAACATTAAAAAAAAAACACGTTTTCCTCAGTAGAAATCGTAACCATGGATCTCGACACGACGAGCTAATTTTGGTCGTTGATTGGAGTCCATTCCACTCCAGAGAATGCCATTTCTCAGGGTCCTTTCCAACCATTAGATTCCTCAAAGGAAGATTTAAAGATCCTAACCGCTAATCAGAGTCCTCAAGTACAAGGATTTGCGGAGGATCTAGGTTGTTGTCAACCAGTGGATCCATCGAGAAGTAGTTGGGGGAGAAATATTTGTCGCTAGATTTATTTTGAAAGGAGCTTTCAAGTATAAAGTTTGGAGTGGGCCATGTTATCGAGACCCAAAGGAAAGACTCCTAGCGAAACTATTGATCGTTCATCGCAGGTGGGGTTGTCAGAGTAGCCCTGGTTAGGATACTCTGATTTGGAGGTTCTGAGAAGTGCTCATAGTCTTCGATCTAGAGAAGAGGGTTGATCTTGACCATACAGAGATGGATTAGTACCCACCATCGTATCATAGTTCTGAGGCGATCTCGACTGTCGATTTTTGTAACGAAGCTCGAGAGGGAGTTCCGTGTCCCAGGGCACCGAAGCACCGGATCCTAGAAGAAATATAATTCCAAGCCCCTTGGAAGTCTCGACACACCGATGTCCAGGGACCCAGGTTCCAATACCTAGTTTTGTGCCTTGTCACATAAGTTCGAGGGATAGAGGGAGAGAAACGTCATATTCACATAGTATGCTATCTTGGCAGCCATAGTGTCACGTGTTGACACCTGTCCACTTATGGTGGAAGGCGAGAAGAGAGTGGTCCCTATTAGGCTTAATCCTTTGGACGAGTGATTTAAAACTTGAACCATCAGATCTAGGGATGGTCATATCTCCACCATTGATCTTTCTCAAGCTAGGTCAATTAGACTCTGGACCCCCAAAATTTTTCCCAACCTCAAAGTGTTTGGAACGGGTCGTTGGCCTAATGCTTGGTGGGAAAAGTTCCCACATGGAGTTCCAAATCCATTTATTATGTATAGGTGTAAACAGGAAGGTGACGTCACATATGACATGGAAACCACATAGGAAGACAACGCAGCCAAATATGTTACGTGGGGAAGGCTAATTCAACCATGAGTCACATGTGGAGCCGAGTCGGGCCTAAAACCATGCATTGGTGCCTTTAAATAATTACCATTAGATATACCGGACGAGATATCTTTGTCATAGATCTTGTGTGTAAGCTCAGTATTTGTTAATCCCAAGATTAAATTAATCAACCATCTTGTAATCACTGCGACATCGGATATTGGGAGTATACAAAGTTACACCACGCTAGCAAAGTTCTGATATCTAGTGTATGTGGCTACATGTCACGAAGTGGTTCATCCACATGGTGCCCAGTGAGTGATCCATGTGTCGCGATGAAGGAAGGCCATGTGTCACCCTATGATGGTGCCATGTGTCATGTGATTTTGGCCGAATTGGACAGGGATCAATGATAAAATCGAGTGACATGTGTCATCCCACACATCATGCCATGTGTCTCACTACATGTCATACCACGTGGTAGTAGGGCATTCGCTGATGAGTCATATGTGGGTCTGATGGAGGATGAAGACCCTTGGGGTAATTTTGTTGGATCTTTATCGACGGATCTAAGGAGGATAAACCTCCACTATTGATCTGAGTCAATGGGAGTCAATCAGCCCCTAGACCACTGAGGAGTTTTGTTACCTGGATGTGTTGGTAAGTCCGGTGCCCAGTGTCCCATTGGCCATGTGTTGCACCATGAATAGAGACAGATGGCACAGTATCATAGGACCGTGTGCCAAAGGTGTCAACTCAAACCGGATCGGTAACAAGCCCATGTATGTGAATACTAGGGATCCAACGTCGATAGTCTAACAACTCGATGAGGCATCAATCGACATCATCTCTCCAGCGTCCGACGAACATGTGGCGCTTTATGACTAGGACTTGTACTCGGGTGCCAATATCAGGTCATATCTACCCTTTAAGGGATATGCAAAATGAATTTACCTGAGGTTTAAAAACTCGATAAGCCAAGGGTTCGGTGGATGAGGTGGAAAGCACCATGAATGTGCTATCGGGTGACGTTTTCTGACACATTGGTGCCAATTTGTGTGGGCATGATGACGTAGAGCCATGTGGCAGTACGGAGGATTTTTTACATTAAAAAAAAAAAACATAAACTTCCAAGGGCCATAAATTTTGATCCAAATTTTGATTTTGACTATGGTGATATTCATTAGAAATATCTAGATGAGCATAACCAATTTACGAAGTCTATTTGAAGAAATGATTAGTTGGAAAAATAGAAAAACAAATTTGACAACCCATCCCTTAGAAGATACTTAAGGGGTTGAGTGTGTTACAGATTAGGTCTCCTTGGTATATATATATGAGACAAAGAGTACAATTATAATGAAAAGGGTACAATTAAGAGTTGTATCCTACATACAAATATAA